>UCOH01012080.1:8101-40206 GCA_900474275.1 Synergus japonicus
GTGTCGTGTTCCCACCAAGTCGCACCCATTTACCGCATTTTCAATCAATTATAAAACTTTACAAATTTAATTTAGCGCGACACGACGCCAATTTTACGCACGGAAAAAATTTACGCGCGGAACAAGAGTTAGAGTCGGCGTGTGGATTCACCTTTAGAGTTTTCTTCGTCCAGTGGCGGACCCGGGATGAAACATAGAAGAGGAACTATAAAGATGGTTGAACGCCTTCACCTACTCGTGAACTTCAACTTCCTACACTGAACACAAATAAAAATTGTTGCTGAACTTACAAATGTAGTACATTTGTGTGGTCCAATCACTGGCGACAATTTTTATTTGTGTTGAGGACGACTGCACTGCTCCCAACAGATATTTACCGGTACTTCGTACCCAAGTCGTTAGAAACTTTTTCCCTCGAAATTGTTTTAAGGCTTCGAGGGCCTGGTTGCTCCTGTTATTTACTAGATATATCTTACCCATTAAAGAACGGTCTTCCCCAGGTGAAAACACTGACAGGCAAATTCTGTACTGCTATATTTCCACTAAAGATTCTTATCGGTCGATGTTCCGAAAGCTGTAAATTTATGGCTGGAGTAAATCTAAGTAAAGCCAAATTTTTTATTGTAGGTCGTGACGCATTATAATTTTGATCTAAGAAAATCGTACTTTCTACCCTGGAAACACGTGGACCAGCTGTTAAAGGTACAAAAGTTTTTTAATGAATAAAAGCAATAATAATTAAACTGTAACGAAAGTAATTATTTTGCATATGTACACTGTGTATAATATTGAATGCCTAATCTTGACCTTTGCACAGTTACACAACACTGAGCAGATGTTATGGCAACGTCAGCTGTTAATAGAGATGCAGGACAATGGGCGTTTCCATTATTAAGAATATGGACGAGGTAGCGAGCCACTTGGCGCTCTTGTCTTTTTCCTCCAGCTATACGTTTTTGACGAATAAGAATATCCGATTTTTCTGCAGCCATTATGATTAGAATATATTTATTGCTATTATTTTTTTTTCAGTATGTAAATTATTCTAAAATTCTCACTCACCGTTATTCTTTGCGGATAAACTGTAAATTCCTTGCGCGAGGATTCCACACAAAAGAAAGATAAAGTAAACTGCTTTCTCCATTGTTAACAATTAGTTAAAATTTTATACTGGAAATGTTTCACTTGGTCTGCAATTTCTTTATATATACCATCGATGTTTTGACGATTGAACAAATAATAAAATATTAATGGTTCAAGGTTTATTTAATGTAATAAAGATAAGAATTTTTATTTGCTGGAGCAGTACAGAAAGCAGAAGCGTGTGATAGGATAATATTAAGGATTTCTGGTACTGATTAGAGGTATAACAATTAATTCTGACTCATTATTATCTGATTAGAATGATTATTATTTTTCCATAATATCTTTCGATTTTAAATCATAGGTGAACTAATCATCAAATCTAAGATAAGCGGGAAGATGGAACGTTGGCGTGGATCCAGCGTTTGATGTCATGGTCTAATACATTCATAAAAACGTCAGGATTGGAATCCAAACCCTCTTCACGAAAGACCATGATACCAACTAGTTCACCTTCTACAATTAATGGTGCACCAGAATCCTTATATTCACAATGTTCCCTGGCTTTCGTACCAACGGTACAAATATTTCCTGCTCCAATGATATTACCGTAAACTTGATGGCAGTACTCAATGCTTATCGGTTGAACAACAACAGATCGTAAATGAAGAGAAGTGATTCTTCCATTTCTGGAAGTGGTAAAAATGCAGAGTTTAGAGTTAAAATTGTAAATTTAGAGACAAAAATTGTAGCCGTCATTTATTAAATATATAACTCACCTGGTTCTTAATGGTGTTCCCCAGATGAAAACTTCGTACTTCCAATATTGGTGGGCCAAGTTTCTACTAAAGATATTTATTACTCGATTAGGCGAAGTTTCAAAATTTATTGGTGGACCAAATTTAACCAATACGAGATTCTTAAACGTAGGATGTGTCATATTATAATTTGGTTCTAAAAAAATCAGCCTCTCTATCGTATGTGGCTGTTGACCAGCTGTAGACAATAAAAAAGTATTTTTAGTGTTCTTTCTTAAAGCAGAAGAGGTACAGCTTAAAATTACATTGTAACAAAATAAAGACTTTATTGTGTACCTAGGGAACGAGATTCAATTGACATTCTAATCGGATTTTGATGTCTAAAACAATGAGCAGAAGTTATGGCAACATTAGCTGATAACAAAGTTGCTGGACAATGGTAGTTTCCACTTTCTATAACACTGACTAGGTAGGGAGCATCACTGGAAGGACGTTTTCTACCTCCTTCCATTCGTTTCTTGCGAATGAGAATATCCGATGATTTTTCTGCAGACAATATTATTAATTAGACTTAATATTATGTTACTTTTCTTTTATCAGTTTACTTAAAAAAGGAAAAACTTTACTCACCATTATTCTCTTCAGACAAATTGCAGATTCCTTGGGAGAGAATTCCACATAGAAGTAATATAAAGTAAATTCTTTTTTCCATTTTTAAAACAGTAAATGCTGTTTAGAACTTATTAGAAGCTTATGATTTGCAGCTAACGTACTTCTACTTCTATATTACTACAGGTAATAATATAGATGATAACTTTTATATCCTGATAGGCGAAAATAGCCGGAGCGGATTAAAATTGACTGCATGAATTTGCGACAGTTTATATAGTATTGCGTTTGACAAATTGGTTTGCTGCCTCGTGCTAAGAGTGGAAGGACATATTTTATTAATATGTACACAGAATTAAACGTATGAAAAAACACCGAGATTAAACTTAGTGTTACCAAACTGATAACGTAATTAAAAAATGTTGCGAAAATAAATAAGACAAGAGCAACAATCAGGCCTGGCAGCAATTATTATTGACACACATTCACCTGACCTTAGTACTATCTCTGATTGTTTAAAACAATAGTAAAATGAAAATATCTATCGTAGTCTATTGGAGAAACTATCATGTCAGCAAAATATAAATAATATAATAAAAATTTGCATTCGCCAGTTGGTGAAAACAAATTAGAAGGTGGTTCCAATAAAAGGCGAAGATGCCAACAATTGGTGCTCTTATCCTGTGTCAGGACTAGGCATAACAATTAATCCAAGAAAATTGTATTTTGCTAATGTTAAAGCACACTTTTTATTGTGATACAGCTGTAATTATTTTATTATGTCGTCTACCATTGGTAGACATTATCCCGAAGTTGCTAAAATAAACGCAAAGATGGAACATGTTGGTGAATCCAGCGTCTGATATCATGGTCCAATAAATTCATAAAAACATCAGGTATTGATGCTCTACCAAGTCCACGATAAACCATAATACCAAGAAGATGTTCATCCACAAGTAGAGCTGCACCAGTATCCTTGTCAGTACCATGTTGTCCGTAGTTCAAAGGACTGGTGCAAATATTCCCAGGTCCAATGATACCGGGGTAAAACTCTTGACAATACTGAATGCTGATCACTTGTACAGGAATTGATCGGTAATGTTCAGGATTCACTCTTCCCCTTTGAAATTAATAAGAATCTTCAGTTTAGATTTTATATTAAATATAACTCCTATGTTAGGTCAACGGACATTGCGAGCTCCATAGTTGCGTAACTTGTTTACGTCATGAAAATTCTAGGAAGCGTATCACGGCAACTTCAGACCATGCCACACTGAAACGACATTCGAGGTACAGCGCCATCTAACCTGTAGGGCTACTCCTCGATAAATATTGAGGAGCAGCGCCACACAGTGGAGTAACAGCGACTCTCACGCGAGGTGCAGAAACATGAACGAGCGTTTCGTGGCGCCACCGTACTTTTGTGGGAGCTACTACTCGAAAGTCGTTTCAGTGGAGAGAAGTGACCTAACGTGAGAGTTGAGTGTAACTTATAAATATAATACAGTTTGATTGTAGGAGAAGTTGCACCTCTATTCTTATATCTCTACGGTTACCACATGGCTACTGCTATTCCTCAAAAATGTCTTACCCCCTTAGGAATGGTCTTCCCCAATTTAAAACCTGGAACTGCAAACGTTGTTCCACTATACTTCCACTATGAATTCTTATTGGTCGATTATACGAAGCTTGATAATTGATAGGTGGGCCGAATTTAACTAAGGCAAGGTTCTTGAATGTAGGACGTGTCGCATTATAATGTGGGTCTAAGAAAATTAACTCCACTATATGATGAGGAAATGTTCCAGCTGTGGAAAAAAAAACTTTAAGATAAAGTCTTATCTTACAAGAAATTTCCACTGATGTGTATTCGATTTATGTCTAAATGGGAATTTCAGTGTACATTGTAACAAATTTAAGACAAATTAAATTTTTTATGCATACCTTGCGAACGAGATTCAATGGTCATTGTTGACACGTCTTCATTCATAAAACAATCAATAGAAGTTATAGCAGTATCTGTTGTTAGTAAACTTGCTGGACAATGGTGGTTACCCCTTACAAGAATAGGAAGAAGGAAAGGAACTTCATGACGGTGACGTCTGCTACCTCCAGCTACACGTTTCTGACGAATTTGAAGATCAGATGATTCTCCTGAAGCCATTATTATTAAAATTAATATCATGTTACTTTCTTCCAGATCCTCAAACATGATTTAAAAATTTTACTCACCATTGTGTTCTTCGGATAATCTACAAATTCCTTGCGAGAGAACTCCACATATAAGTAATATAAAATAAAATGTGTTTTCCATTTTTAACAATAAATGCGGATTAGAACTGATTAGGAGCTCAATACTTATAGCTAATGTATTTCTACTTTGAAACTGGGAGATATTCCTTAGCACAGATGATGCAACTAGTGTGAAAATGGCGTTTGACAATAAATACGAAAACTTTGACAATTCTTGATATGAGGTTTATTACAGGAAATATACATATTTATTTTTGCATATTATGCTAGTAGCTAAAAACAGTATAAATCTTTTTCGTCATTGATAATCTTATACAGGGTGTCTCAAGTCTAACTTTAGCAATAGTTTAAAATTGCTAATAGTTTAATAGTTAATAGTTAATAGTTTAGGAAAATGTAAATATTTAACTTAATCTATCGGAGATACTATCATTTGAGCAAAATATAATCAAGATTTGCATTTTTCAGTTGGTTAAAGTAAATTAGAAGGTGGTTCCAAACAAAGGAGAAGATGCCAAAAATTGGTGGTCTTATCTTATTTCAGGATTAGGTACAACCATGAAATCAAGAAAGTAGTATTTTATTGAGATACATTCAGGGATAACTATTTTATTATGTCGTCCACCATTGGTGGATATCATCCCTAAGTTACTAAAATAAACGCAAAGATGGAACATGTTGGTGAATCCAGCGTCTGATATCATGGTCCATTAAATTCATAAAAACATCAGGGACTGTTGATCCACCAGGTCCATGATAAACCATAATACCAACCAGCTCTCCTTCCACAATTAGAGGTGCACCAGAATCACTTGCAGTACCATGTTGTCCGGCATTCTCAGTATTAGTGCAAATATTCCCAGGTCCAATGATACCGGGGTAAATATATTGACAGTACTGGATGCTTATCAATAGGACAGGAACTAATCGGAAATGTTCAGTAGTCACTCTTCCACTTTGAAATTAATAAGATTCTTCAGTTTAGATTTTATTTTACATTTAACTCCTACTTTAGGTCACTTTCGCCTTGACACCTTCTTAGAATTTTAGGTGGCCCGCAATATTCTAGGTGCTATTTCTTAAAAATGTCTTACCTCCTCAGGAAATTTCCGCCCCAATTTATAAATTCGAATCTCAAATGTTCGTACACCAAACTTCTACTACGGATTCTTATTGGCCGATTGTGCGCATTTACAGCATAGACAGATGGGCCGAATTTAATTAAGGCAAGGTTCCTGAACGTAGGACGTGTCCCATTATAATATGGGTCTAAGAAAACCAACCTCAATATTCGATGAGTAACTGCACCAGCTGTGGAAAAGATATTTAAGAATCCTGGCGAAGGCTTCGAATAGAAAATATTCTATCCGAATTAATCCGAGCCAATACGAAGTCTCTTTCCGAGCGAATCAGTTTCATTCATTTCTTCGGAATGGTTCGGTTTCATTCGGATTCGCTCGGATAGAGATTTCGCATTGGCTCGGCTGACTTCGGATTGGCTCGGATTGGAATCTTATCCGAAGCTTTCGTCAGGGAAAGAGAATCATTTCATAAAAGAAGCAAGAGTTGGTAGAATCGGAGATTGCATCTGAATGGGAATTTTAGTGTAAAATGTAATAAATTTTGCCGCTATTTTACGTTTATCTGCGTACTTCGCATATGAGATTGAAGAGCCATTGTTGACAAATCCAGATGTAAAAAACAATGAGCAGAAGTTATGGCAGTATCTCCTGTTAATAAATTAGCTGGACAATGGTGGGATCCCCTTAAAAGAATAGCAACAAGGAAAGAAGCTTCATGACGTTGAAGTCTTCTACCTGCAGTGACACGTTTCTGACGAATGTGGACACCAGATGATGTTTCTGAAGCCATTATTATTAGAATTAATATAATATTATTTTCGCTCTTTCTTCAAATCTCCAAAAAATTATTTCAAAGTGTTACTCACCATTATTCTCTTCTGATAAATTGCAAATTGATTGTGAGAGAATTCCACATAGAAGTAATATAAAGTAGATTCTTTTTTCCATTTTTAACAATAAATGCAGTTTAGAACTGATTAGGAGCTTAAAATTTGCAGGTAACGTACACTTCTACTTTGAAATTGGGAGATTTTACTTAGCATAGACGTTGCAATTGTTGTAAAAATAGTGTCTGACTATAAATAGGAAAATTTCGATCATTATTGATATGTTTTATTACAGGTAGTAATAATACAGATATTCACTTTTATACGCTATTGTGACGTTAATAGTCTTATACTAGGTGACCCATGTCTAACTTTCAGAAAACAAAAAAGAAAATTAATCGAAAATTCCTTCGGCCAAAATTAATTGAAGTTTTACTTTTTGAGTTATGGAATGATTAAGATTGACCAATCAAGGACGCCGTTTGCTTACATGAGCTGGAGACTTTCAACTTTTGTTGGCATTCCTCTTTTACTTGATTAAAACGGTGGTACCAATAAGATAAGAAGATGCCAACAAATGGGTGTTTTTATTCTTTGACAGGATTAAAATAATTGCAAAGCTGGAACGTGTTCGTGGATCCAGCGTCTGATGTCATGGTCCATTAAATTCATGAAAACCTCAGGATTTACTGGATTTCCGCGTCCATGAAACACCATAATTCCAAGGAGATTTTGCCCCACAATAAGAGGTGCACCAGAATCGTGGTCAGTTACAGCATATTGTCCGGCTTTCTCAGCATTAGCGCAAATATTCCCAGGTCCAATTAGGTGGGGGTAAATACGTTGACAGTACTCGATGCTTATCAATTGCACAGGAATTGATCGATGATGTAGAGAGACAATTTTTCCCCTTTTGAAATTAATAAGAATCTTTAGTTAGGTTTAATATTACATTTAATTCCCACGTTAGGCCACTCTTGCGTTTTCACCTTCTTAGAATTTTAGCTTGTCAGCAATCTCTGATGAGGAGTTCGTGGACTAGAGAGAGAAGTGCCTTTCCAGGGTCGTGACTTGAACCAGAGGGGCCCTGGGACGAAAAGCTTTGTGGGGCCGTCCTAATTTTGAATTTTAAAAAGGAGCGTCGCTCCAGCTGCCCCTAAGTAGTTACGGCCCTGTCTCTTTCTCTAAACAAAGGGAATCGTGAGCTACATACTAGCGTAACTTGTTTTCGTCATAAAAATTCTAGAAAGTTTATCACGGTGATCATGCCCAAAAAGTGACATAACGTGAGAGTAGAGTGTAACTTATAAATATAATTATTATTAGAGGATGCGACATTTTTCACCGAGGATATTTGGTAATCATAGAAGTGAACAAAGATGGTCTTCGTGGTGAAAAATGTCGCGTCTATAATATCTTTACTCCTAGTGGTTCCCACGTTGCTATTGGCTATTGTCAATTATTAAAAATGTCTTACGCCATGTTTCGGAATGGTTTTCCCCAATTTAAAATCTGGAACTCCAAATTTTGATGCACTATACTTCCACTATGAATCCTTATTGGTCGATTAAGTGAAGCGGGAAAATAGATAGGTGGACCGAATTTGACTAAGGCAAGGTTCTTGAAAGTAGGGAGTGTTTCATTATAATGTGGCTCTAAGAAAATCAGCCTCATTATCGAATGAACTAGTTCACCACCTGTAAAAAAGATATTTAACAAAGAGAATCGTTCCATAAAATAATAACCAAACCATCGACATATAGAAATGGACCGCTAACCCTGTGGGGAAAACGGAAGTAGGCTTTAGAGAGAGAAAAAAACGTGAGAGGAAAACTTGTCTCTTTCTAGATTCTAAAGCTGATTGATCGAGATCTATCTAGATTATCTGATCCAAGATGGTCGAAATTGATCTCCACTAATAAGCTTCCATTTTCCCCACAGGGTTAGCGATCTATTTCTACATGTCGGTGAACCAAACAGACGCCATGCACCAGGCATGCGCAGTACTGCATAGAGACTGCGTTAGGAACACTTGTTCATACAGCCCTGGCTGGTTACGTCATATAGATTCAAAGTAACGTATCACGGCAATTTCAGATCGTTCGTGCCCGAAAAAGGACATAAATGTGAATTTCGATGAACACTGTAACAAGTGTAAGTCTTTTTTCTGTGTACCTGCACGTCGAGATTCGAAGGAAAATGCCGTCTGATCTTGATTTTTAAAAACATGAGCTGAAGTTATGGCAGTATCTGCTGTTAATAAAGTTGCTGGAGCATGGTAGTCTCCTCTTAAACGAATACTAGCAAGGTACGGAGCAATATCAGGGTGACTTTTTTGACCTCCAACTAAACGTTTCTGACGATTGTGATTATCCGATGATATTTCTGAATGCAATAAGATTACATTTAATTTCATATTATTTTTGCTATTTTTTCAAATTAAAAAAAATAATTTACAAATTTGACTCACCATTATTTTCTTTGGATAAATTGCAAATACCTTGCGAGAAAATTCCAAATAGAAGTAAGACAAAGTAAATTTCCATTTCTATTTGTATCAATAGGTGAATTATTGAAGTTAAAATATTTCGCTGAAGTACTACGCCTAGTTCGAAACTGGTGAAATTTATATGACACAGATGATGCAAATATTGTAAAAGTAGAGTTTGAACATGAATTGACAAACCTTGAAAGTTAATTGCCTAAGATTATTTATTACAGGTAACGTAGATATTTACTTTTATATGCTAGCATATGTCAGCTGATAGGCAAAAAACAGTGGAAAACTTTTGCATCTTTAAAAATAATACAATATTAACAATTTTTTATTTTATTAATAAGGCCATATTAGAAACCGGATAGAACTTTCATATGGGAATTATTCGGCACTATTCGGCTCTATCCGGAAGACGTGACCAATAATATCCGGGCCACAGATTTCCAAATTGATTTCCTCGAAGTCCATACTACAGTCTATCCGGATTTATGCCTCATAACCAATCAGGTCCAAGAAATCAATATGTGCCAATCAATCTGGGCCGGTCTATCCGGGCAACAAAGTGAAACCAAATATTAAATTACAGCAAATTAGAAAGGGTTGCCAACAATACGTGAACATCCCAACCATTATTGCACTTACCATGTGTCAAGATTAGGTACAACAATTAAATCAACAAAATCGTATTTTGCTTACTTTAAAGCACTCTTTTATTGTGATACATTTAGGGATAACATATGGTAATAAATCCTTCACGATGGGCGGAAATAGTCCCTACCCGTGTAGAAATTCTCAAGTCTGGCCCAGACCGGTGATGAAACGTGGAATCCGGCCGGGCCCAGGCCGGGCTTCCAGTCAAAACTGGGCGTCCACATTTGGGCCAGGCCAAATTTGGCGTTTCACCCCGGTTTGACATCCCCCGACCTGAGCCCGCTCAGGGCCACAGTAAAATGTCTACACGGGTAATTATAAGTTACTAAAATAAATGCAAAGCTGGAACATATTGATGGATCCAGCGTCTGATGTCCTCGTCCATTAAATTCATGAAAACATCAGGAACCTGTGCTCTACCAACTCCATGAAAAACCATAATACCAAGCAGATTTTCATCCACCAGCAGAGGTGCACCAGAATCCATTGGAGTCCCATGTTGTCCAAAGTTCATGGAGTTAGTGCAAATATTTCCTGGTCCAATGAGACCAGGGTACATTTGTTGACAGTACTCGATGCTTATCAAATGCACAATAATTGATCGATGATGTAGAGAAACCATTCTTCCCCTTTTGAAATTAATAAGAATCTTCAGTTTAAGTTTAATATTACACTTAACTCTCACGATAGAGAGAAAAGCGCCTTTCCAGGGCCGCGACTTGAACCAGAGGGGCCCTGAGTTCTTTATAGGCCCTGTCTCCCTAATTTAGAGTTTTTAATTTTCGGGCGCCCCCCAAAAAAGAAAACGAGGTCTTAATTCAGCTGCCCTTGAATAGTTACGGCCCTACGTCTCTCTCTCTACCAAAAGGGCGTCGTGAGCTTCATACTAGCATAACTTTTTTTCGTCATAAAAATTCTAGAAAGTGTATCACGGTGACCATGCCCAAAAAGTGACCTAACGTGCTTATAGCACATAATGGTTAGCTTGTGGCTATTACCGATTTTTAAAAATATCTTACCTCTGCATGAATGGTTTTCCCCAATTTAAAATACGGAACTCCAAATGTTGATCCACTATACTTCCACTATGGATCCTTATTGGTCGATTAACTGAATTTGGAAAATAGATAGGTGGTCCGAATTTGACTAGGGCGAGGTTCTTGTAAGTACTGTGTGTTACATTATAATGTGGATCTAAGAAAATCAGCCTGACTATGCTATGATTACGTTCACCACCTATAGAAAAGCGGAATTTTTTAAGAAAGAGAGTCTTTGCATTAAATGATAATGACAATAGCTTTAAGATAAATATATATGGTTGATTGAAAGTAAATGGGAATTTCTGTGTACACTGTAACAATTGTAAGTCTTTTTTCAGCTTACCTATCATACGAGATTCAAAGGAAAATTCCCTCTGATCTTGATTTTTAAAAACATGAGCAGAAGTTATGGCAGTATCTGCTGTTAATAAACTTGCTGGAGCATAGTGGTTTCCTCTGAAAAGAATAGTAACAAGGAAAGGAGCTTCATTGCGGTTACTCGTATCACCTTGAGTCACACGTTTCTCACGAATGTGAAGATTCGATAATGTTTCTGAAGCCACTATGATTAGAATTAATATCATTTTATTCATGCTCTTCTTTCAAATCTTCAACAATTATTTTAAAATGTTACACACCATTATCCTCTTTGGATGAACAGCAAATTCCTTGCGAAAGAATTCCACATAGAAGTAATATAAAGGAAAGTGCTTTTTCCATGTTTAACAATAAATTGTTGGGAGTTACGTACAATTTATTGCTACTGTATTTCTATACCTTGATACTGGAAATTTTTTTTATGCCACAGATGTTGCAACTATTGCGAAAATGATTTTTGAATATGAATATTAAAACTTTGACAATTACTGATATAAGCTTTAGTGCAGGTAATATATATCTTTCACTTTTATATGCTGATAGACAAAAACAGTTTAATCTTTTTGCGTTTTAATCAATGATAAAGTATTATCTTTAACTTCTCAGCATGAAGTTCGTGTATCAAGCTGATAATGTTAGTTAAAAAAAATTGTTGCAAAAACACATCAGGTAAAATCAACAATTATTGTCATCTGCACCTATTTTTGGTACCCTCTCTCTAATGAAAGTATTTATTTTCCAATTGGCTACAGTAAATTAGAAAGGTGTTTCAACAATATGTGAAGATGCCAGCAACAATTGCTGCTTTTACCTCGTGTGACAGGATTAAGTATAAGAATTAAATCGTGACATTAATATTTTGCTAACTCTTTTATTTTATTATTTTGCACACTCTTTATTCTGATATATTCAGGGATAACTTATTTTATTATGTCCTCCACAATGGGTGGTCATAATTTAGTAATTCCTAAGTCACTAAAATAAATGCAAAGCTGGAACGTGTTGATGGATCCAGCGTCTGATGTCTTGGTCCAATAAATTCATAAAGACATCAGGATTTGTTGCTTTACCACGTCCATGATAAACCATAATACCAAGCAGATTTTGACCAGCCAGCAGAGCTGCACCAGAATCGTGTTCAGTCCCATGTTGTCCATAGTTCAAAGCGTTAGTGCAAATATTACCAGGTCCAATGAGATCGGGGTACATTTGTTGACAATACTCGATGCTTATCAATTTTACAGGAATTGCTCGATGATGTATAGAAACCATTTTGCCCCTTTTGAAATTAATAAAAATCTTTAGTTTAACTTTATATTACATTTAACTCTCACGTTAGGTTACACCTTCTTAGAATTTTAGCCGGCCAGCAATCTTTGATAGAAGGGCCACTTCAGACCAAGCTCCAAAAGTGATCTTACGTGAGAGTTGAGTGTAGTTTATTAATTAATATAGCTTCACTTTAGGAGTAGTTGTTTGCAAACCTAAATACACTCGATGTTCTGAAGCATATCGACATGCAAAATAGAAGCATTCACAAAGATAACCAAATTCCCATAACCAAATTTGGTACTGAATACCAAATTATATTTTTAGCATTTTAAACTGCCCGCCAATAGCAACCAATCAGAGATGCCTAGGTTATATTTGAGAACGAAATTTGGTTATCTTGGGACTTGGAGAACTTGTTATCTCAGGGGTCCTTATGCTTGAGAAGGTCAAGTGTACGGCAATGAGATGGAGCAACTTTTTTAGACGAGGACATCTGGTGGTCATACTAGCAGATACAAGATGGTCTCCGTGGCGAAAAATGTCGCGTCTATAATATCTTTACCCCTAGTGGTTACCTCGTTGCTATTAACTATTGTCAATTATTAAAAATGTCTTACTGCGAGTTTGGGAATGGTTTCCCCCAATTTATAAGCTGGAATTCCACATTTTGATGCACTATACTTCCACTATAAATGCTTATTGGTCGATTAACCGAAGATGGAAAGTAGATAGGTAAGCCGAATTTAACTAAGGCAAGGTTCTTGAATGTAGCGGTTGTCTGACTATAATTTGGATCTAAGAAAATCAGCCTTACTATGTGATGAACACGTGCAGCACCTATAGAAAAGAAGAATTTTTTAAGAAAGAGAGTCTTTGTATTAAAATAATGATTGAAAGTAAAACAAGATTACACTGCAAACCGTGTATTTTTTTTGTGTACCTCTCATTGTTTGAGATTCCAAGGTCACTGCTGACTGATCCACATTTTTAAAAACATGAGCAGCAGTTATGGCAGTATCTGCTGATAATAAACTTGCTGGACCTCGGTAGTTTTCTCTTAAAAGAATGGCAACAAGGAAAGGAGCTTCATTACTTTGATGTTTTACACCTCCAGCTACACGTTTCTGACGAATGTGAAGATCCCATGATGTTCCTGAAGCCGTTATGGTTAGAATTAATATCATTTTATTTATGCTCTTCTTTCAAATTTTCAAAAATTATTTAAAAATATTACTCACCATTATTCTCTTTGGATAAACTGCAAATTCCTTGCGAAAGAATTCCACATATTAGAAAGATAAAGGAAAGTACTTTTTCCATGTTGAACAATAAATTGTTGGGAGTTACGTAAAATTTACTGTTATTGTATTTCTATACCTTGCAACTGGTTTTATATGCTACAGATGTTGCAACTATTGCGAAAATGATTTTTGAATATGAATACTAAAACTTTGACAATTATTACTGTTGGGTTTAGTACAGGTAATATAGATAATCACTTTTATATGCTGATAAGAATAAACTGTGGAATCATTTTGCGTTTAAAAAACAATCGATTCTACGAGATACGCTATTCCAAGTCATAATAGGGAAATACCAAAAATACACTCATCTTTCGAACGAGGGCAGTCCCATCGAGGGCCGTTTTTACGCTTGGCTGATTTTGCGTTCCTGCCGTGCGTCCCTTGAAAGGCTAAGCAGTGAACAAAAAGACACTAACATCCTGAGAACGTCCTAAAGACGTTCCTAGGAAGTTTGTGTCAGTCCAATTAATGTCCTAAAGACTTTGGAACATGGAACGTCTTTAGGGCATCAATTGAACTGACACAAACTTCCTAGGAACGTCTTTAGAACGTTCTCAGGACGTTAATTTTTTGTGCCCACTGGGATGTCTTTATAACGGGTTCAGAGTCTACATATATACAGTCCTGAGTGGTGACATAATAGTGCTGGCTCTTCGCATTTTACTTCAATTCGATATTAGGCCATCTACCCCGGAGAGTGGTCCTCGTTCGAAAGATAAGTGTAGGTGAAGATTCCAACAATTTCTGTTTTTACCCTGTGTTAGGATTAAGTATAACAATTAAATCATGACGTTAATGTTTTGCTAACTTTAAAGCACACTCTTTATTGTGATACATTCAGGGATAAATTATTTTATTATGTCCTCCACAATGGCTGGCTATAATTGAATAATCCCTAAGTCACTAAAATAAACGCAAAGATGGAATATATTGGTGGATCCAGCGTCTAATTTCATTGTCCAATAAATTCATAAAAACATCAGGATTTACTGCTCTGCCAGGTCCATGATGAACCATAATTCCAAGTAGATTATCACCCACAAGCAGAGGTGCACCATAATCAGCCTTAGTACCATGTTGTCCGATGCTCACAGAATGAGCACAGATATTACCAGGTCCAATTAGGTGGGGGTAAACATTTTGACAGTACTCGATGCTTACCAATTGTACAGGAATTGATCGACAATGTATAGAAACGAATTTTCCCCTTTGAAAAATAATAATAAACTTCAGTTAAGATTTAATCTTACATTCAACTTTCAGGTAAGGTCACTTTCGCGTTTTCACCTTCTTGGAATTTTAAGCCGGTTCCATAGTAGCGTAATCTGTTTACGTCGTAAAAATTCTAGGAAGCGTATCCCGACAACTATAGACCAAGCCCGAGAAGTGACCTAACGTGAGAGTTGAGTGTAGTTTATTAATATAATATAGCTTCAGGGTGTCGTCCCATTTGGGCGCAAAACGCAAAGCGTAAAATGAACAGCCCATTTCTATATGTCGATGACTTAGTGGTTACCTTGTAGCTATTGTCATTGATGAAAAATACCTTACCCGACTTGGATTGGTTTTTCCCAGTTTACAACTTCGAAATGCCAACGTTGTTCCACTATATTTTCACTATGAATGCTTATTGGTCGATTAACCGAAGTTGGAAAATGGATAGGTGGGCCGAATTTAATTAAGACAAGGTTCTTGTATGTAGGGTTTGTCTGATTATAATGTGGATCTAAGAAAATCAGCCTCATTATCTGATGAACACGTTTACCGCCTATAGAAAAAAATCATTTATGGTAAGTAAATGTATAGAGCCCTTGTTAGAAACACCTGCTTCATACGCCCGAGTTGATTACGTGATATATGTACAGTAGAATGCAGGCATGCCTTTTTTTGTAAAAGTGGCAACCCAACCCTGGTTTCTATTTGAATCTTATGGAAACCACGGTTGGGTTGTCATGTTTGGAAGGCATACATGAATCTTACTGTTCAACTACGCCTTCCTATGCTTTGTAACGACCCAACCCTGATTTCCAAATTATTCTAATGGTGTAGTCCCATGTAGACGGAAAACGTCGGCATAAAGCAGAAACTCATTAGAGTAACAGAAACAAACATCTGCCTATCTCTGTCACTGTCATGATTTTCTGCGTTACGCCGACGTTTTCTGCCGACATGGGACTACGCCTTGAAGGTACAGTAATGTCCAACTTCCTTCCTCTGTTTTTTATTGTAAATATGATGACCCAACCCTGATTTCCATAAGATTCTAAAGAAAATAGGGTTGGGTCATTTAGTTTCAAATACAAAATCAAAGAAGGCATTGTTGAACATTACTGTTCACTCGAATCTCTCAAATCTAAGTATGTAAATCTAAAACAGTGTGATGCAAATATCAATCGGTAAACTTACTCGCTCTAACTACAAATTATATTAGAGCGAGCGAATTAATTGATCGGTAATTTCTGTGTACCTGCTGTACGAGATTCAAAGTTCATTGCCGACTGATCTTGATTTTTAAAAACTTGAGCAGAAGTTATGGCAGTATCTGCTGTCAATAAAGTGGCTGGAGAATGGTAGTTTCCTCTTAAAAGAATCGTAACAAGGAAAGGAGCTTCATTATTAAGACGTCTTACACCTCCAACTACACGTTTCTGACGAATATGAATATCCGAAGAGGTTCCTGAAGCCATTATATTAGAATTAATTTCATGATATTTTTTCTCCTTTTTCCAATTTCAAAATGTTATTTAAATATGCTACTCACCATTATTCTCTTCGAATGAACTGCAAATTACTTGCGAGAAAATTCCACATAGAAGTAAGATAAAGCAAATTTCTTTTTCCATTTTTAACAATAAATGTTAATTATAAATTATGAATATATTAAAATTTTCTGCTGAAGTATTTCTACTTTGATACTGGAAGATTTTATATATCAGAAATGAGGCAATTATTGTAAAAATGGTTTTTGAAACTTTACAGTTATTTGTATGAGGTTTATTTCAGCTAATATATATATTCCGTTCATTATGCTAATAGAAGACAAATTACTACGGCTTGCAGTAATATGTAAACATAATTAAACCTATAAATAACACCGATAATTAAGCTGTTAATGAAATTGAAAAATATTACGTAGGCATATAAGGAAGAGCATTAATTGTTGGTAGTTTCGCCATTTGTTGGCAATCTTCTTTTATTTGTTTAAAATAATACGAAAATGCCAACATTTAATGCCGTCATATGTATACACCCGCAAGAACGAAGATTAAGTAACCCAATTGTTCCACCCCTTCCCGATGAGATAAAAGGTTGCAGTTTTTTTAAATAGATTCTACGAGTGACGTTGTGGAAAGCAGAGGAAAACTTGACAAGCATTTTCCAGTTGCTTAAAGAAAATATTAGAAGGAGGTGCCCGTAAGAGGTGAAGATGCCAACAATTAGTGCTTTTACCCTAAGTCAGGATTAGGTACACTGCTCCCTCGGTTGTAGTTCACTCAGTTGAAGTATTCCTAGAACTTGGGTTCGCTCCCAAACTTAGATAAGGGGTGGTGAGGAGTCGAAAGGGAGGCGCCGCCAGCTCAACAGTACCGTAGCTACAAAGGGTGCAGTACCCTAAGTCAGTTTTCATTGTGATTCACTCGGTCCACTCATTGCGGAAAGTAACCAATCAGACGCAACCCTTTAAAAGCAACTAATGAACAATTTGCGCCATGCGCGACGCATGAGCATTAATGCACATCATTGTGGAGTCCGCAAAAGGAACACTGGTACATACGACGCTGATTTATTTACCTGCTAAATTCACTCATAAAGAGTCTTAACAACCCGAGGCAAGACTACAACTGAGGGAGCAGTGTATAACAATTAAATCAGGACAACAGTATTTTGCAAACGTTAAAGCACACTCTTTATTGTGATATTTTTAGTATTAACTTATTTTATTACGTCGTCAACGATTGGTGGACATTATCCCTAAGTCACTAAAATAAATGCAAAGCTGGAACGTGTTCGTGGATCCAGCGTCTGATGTCGTGGTCCAATAGATTCATGAAAACATCAGGATTTGTTACTCTACCACGTCCATGATAAACCATAATACCAAGTAGATGTTCACCCACCAGCAGAGCTGCGCCAGAATCGATTTCAGTTACAGCTTGTTGTCCGTGGTTCATAGCATTAGTGCAAATATTTCCTGGTCCAATGAGACCGGGGTAAATATGTTGACAATACTCGATGCTTATCGGTCTCACAGGTATTGATCGACAATGTTGAGAAATAATTCTTCCCCTTTGGAAATTATTAATAATATTAATAATAATAATAATATTGCAGTTGCTTGCAATTCTAAAAGCCTAAGTCCAATCATGAACGAAGACACCTATGGTTCTAAGGGTACCGTCCTATGGTAGCATAAAACGCACAGCAGAAAGCAAAAAATTATTAGAGTGAAAGAGAGAGAAAAGCTGCCTGTCTCTTTCACTCTTATGATTTTCTGCTTTCTGCTTTGCTTTTTCTGCCTACATGGGACGGCACCTTAATAGGAGTGAAACAAGATGGTCTTCGTTACGAAAAATGTCGCGTCTATAATATCTGTACCCTTAGTGGTTACCTATTTGCTATTGGCTATTGTGAATTATTAAAAATGTCTTACACTGTGGGGCTTAGGTATGGTTTTCCCCAATTTATAATATTGAACTCCAAAGATTCATCCACTATACTTCCACTATGAATCGTTATTGGTCGATTAACCGAAGCTGGGAAATAGATAGGTGGGTTGAATTTAACTAAGGCAAGGTTCTTGAAAGTAGGGTGTGTTTCATTATATCGTGGGTCTAAGAAAATTACCCGCTCTATACGATGAGATCGTGAACCATCTGTGGACAAAAATTTTAAAATGAACCTCTTTTCTTAAAACTATATGAAAAGAGCTTTAATATTAATATATATTTATTTGTTTGAGAGGGAAACTAAATTACACTGAAATTTCGATTGATGTCCACTCGATTTATGTCCTCAGAATCTTCATTTTCATCAACATGTCAACCCAACCCTGGTTTCCATAAGATTCAAATGGAAACCAGAGTTGGGTAGATACGCCCATGAAGGAAGGCATACATGACGGCAACTTCAGACCATACCCGAAACGGGACATAAATGGGAATTTCAGTGTATTGTGACAAATGTAAGTCGTTTTTCTGTTTACCTATATTACGAGATTGAAATGTCATTTGCCGCAGATCGTGATTTTTAAAAACATGAGCAGAAGTTATGGCAGTATCTGCTGATAATAAAATTGCTGGACCATGGTAGTTTTCTCTTAAAAGAATAGTAACAAGGTAAAAAGCGCTATTTCGATGATGTCTTGTACCTCCAACTACACGTTTTTGACGAATGTGAATATCCGATGATCTTTCTGAAGCCATTATGATTAACATTAATTTCATTTTATTTTTGCTCTTTTTTCCAATCTCAAAAAATTATTAAAAATATTACTCACCATTATTCACTTCGGATAAACTGCAAATTCCTTGCGAGAGAATTCCACATAGAAGTAAGATAAAGTAGATTGTTTTTCCCATTTTTAACAATAGGTGCAAATAAGTAAATTACCGAGGGTCAAAATTTACTGCTGAAGTATTTCTGATTTGAATCCAGTAGAGTTTATATACTACAGATGTTGAAATTATTGCAAGAATGGTGTTTGAACATAAATACGAAGAGCTTCACATTATTGGCATGACTTTTACTTCAGGTAATATAGATGTTGACTTTTATATGCTGATTCAGGGCCGTAGCCAGAAAAAAATTTCAGGGAGGGGGGTTTGGTTTGTGGACCAGTAGAAAAACATCATGTTGTTTTTATAAAAAAAATCTTACTACAGAAATATTTCCAGGTCCAATAAGACCAGAGTAAACTTGTTGACAGTACTCGATGCTTATCAATTGCACAGAAATTGATTGATGATGTAGAGAAACCATTTTTCCCCTGTTGCAATTAATAAGAATCTTCCAATTAGATTTTGTGTTAAATTCAACTTGTAGCTAGTAGAAGTTGCAAATCTTAATACGACATGATGAGATAACGCGACATTTTCCCTGAGGACATTTAGTGATGACAGGAGTGAAACAATATGTTCTTCTTCGGGGAAATTGTCGCGCCTTTAATGAAAATGGGAGATTTTATTTGAACAAGAATACAATAAAAGCTAGCTAATTATTAAGATAACAATTACTTTTCTCGCCATATAATTTCGTCGTGACATCAGAGATAAACTTTAAACGCTAATTCTAAAATAAACCCAAGCTTGGCACGCGTTCATGGATCCAACGTCTGATATCAACGCTCATCAAACTCATAAAAACATCCGGTTTTGGATTTTTGTCTTTTACACTAAAAACCATAATACCAAGCAAATTGTTGTCCACAATTAGAGGTGCACCATAATCCTTCCCACTACCATGTTGTCCGGCCTTCAAACCATAGGTACAAATATTTCCATCATTAATAATACCCGGGTAGAGTTGTTGGCAGTATTCATGATTTATCAATTGCACAGGGAATGATCGAAACTGTTCAGAAACAATTACTCCGTTTCTGAAATTAGTAAGAATTTTCTGTTTAGATTAAATATTAGTTTATTGATCACATATAGTTTCATTGTAGGAGCAGTTGCAAACTTCACGGAGGACATCTGGTTGTCAAAGCAATGACTAGATGTTGTACAATATGGAATGCTCAACGATGCCTTCCTGCAGTTTTGTAACTACCCAATCCTGTTTTCCAATAGAATCTTATGGAAATCAGGGTTGGGTCATTACAAAACAGAGGAAGGCATCGTTGAACATTACTGTACGTGGAGAAAAATGTCGCGCGTATAATATCTTTACACTAAGGGTGCCGTCCCATGATTCCGTTTTGCATTGCGTCATAATGAGAGAGAAAATGACAGAAGTATACTTTTTTCTTTTTTACTCCCATTATGACGTAATGCAAAATGCAATCATGGGATGCCAACCTTACTCTAGTTACGTTCTCGGTGTAACCAGGCTGTATATGGGGTCTTTCCATCGACATATAGAAATGGACTGCGGGACACTGTAGGAAAGCGCGTGATAATGCGTCAAGAGAGAAGCTGCAAAGGGGTGTATGTTTGTCCCTTTCTCACCGATGCTAATTGGTTGAACTCCACCAAGCTCCACCCACCGAAAATGTTCTCAACCAAATAGCTTCGGCGAGAAAGGGACAAACATACACCCCTTTGCAACTTCTCTCTCTGACGCATTAGCACGCACTTAGGAGTTCGCGACGCCTGAAAGAGAGGGAGAGAAAGAGTGTTAGGAAGGGGGAAGAACCTCTTTCTGAGCCTCTCTCTGAGCCTCTCTCTCGACGCCTCGGTTCCCCTCATCTAAATACAGTACAACCTCGCTAAAAGGAGACTCACGAGCGGTTAGGGGTAAGAATTCTGAGAAATAGGGGGCTCCTACTACTGGGCGTTGAGCTCGGGAATTGCGCGTGTGTGCGAAATGTGCATGTGTGTTGGCATGAGTATGGTCTGTAGTGGGGGAAGCTTCCGAGCTCATCAAGGCCATTAGTCCTCTTATCGGGGTACTTCTTAGTGAGATTGAAATGTATGTGACTGACGTAATTTCTGAGAGCATAATAACTTGGGGCGCAATAACGTGGAGTTCAAGTGTATCTTACGAGTTTATCCTTGTTTTTGCCCAGTTGAATACTTCGAACTTCAAAAGTTGATGCTGCACACTTCCACTGTGGATTGGTATCGGTCGGTTAAGCGATACTTCAAAATTGATAGGTGGAATGAAGTTAATTAAGACGAGGTTTTTATGTGTAGGGTGTGACACATTATAATTTTCGTCCAAGAAAAACATTCTGTGAAAATGGTGAATATGGTGAGCAGCTGTGGACAATAATTTTTTTTTAATAAGGAATGTCCTTGTTTCAGAAGGAAAAATTTAAAACTTTTTTCTTGTACCTGCTGAACGAGATTGAAGAGTCATTGTCCAGATCATGTGATGTTTAAAAGTTTGAGCACTAGTTATAGCAATATCTGCTGTTAATAAACTTGCTGGAGCATGGAAGTGTCCGTTGGAAAGAACAGCGACGAGGTAGGGAGCATGTTCTAAGGCACGCTTCGTACCTCCAGCTACACGTTTCTGACGATTGTGAATATCTGATGATTTTTCTGCTGGTACGATTACAATTTATTTAATATTGTTTTTTCTCTCCTTTCTCATTAGATATATTATTTTCTACTCACCGTTATTCTCTTCTGATAAGCTGCAAATTCCTTGCAAGAGGATTCCACACAAAACTAGGATTAGATGAACTTTGGTTGCCATTTTTACCGATATATTTAGATCGATGGTAAATCAGGATGAATTTTTTGACTTTGACTCTAGCAGAGTTTATATAGCGTAGAGGGAGAAAAAAAAAGTTAAAAATATGTTGTAATTTTATTGTATTGAAGTTTGTTTGAACAGTTAAATGATAGCGAAATATCTTTGTACGAAGATAGCAAAAGCATTAAATTTTTTTACAATGTTTTCAATAGATGAAGGACATCGTTTATTAATCTATACTCATAAAGAAGATATACATTTCTGGAAAATTTAGTCGAACTTCTAGAGAATCTTAGCTTTTGCCAGTACTTTATTTTATTTATTTTATAATTAGAATTAGTAATTAGAAATAGTACGAAGAAATTGATTCCCATTAATTTTCTACTTTGTTGTATCTAGGAAGAGTTTTCAACGTGCGATCGGAAGACTCGGGAAAGACAACTTGAATTAAGCTTTTTATTCTAAACCAGTAATTATGCAGACAGAATCATTAGGTAATCAGGAAACCGAGGTAAACACGAGAAACGTAAAGCTAATCTTGGGGTATTCTACGAGTTCGCGAGCATTTAATTCGTACTAGTTAATTTAGGTCTATGGATGTTGTATCCGTATTTTAATGCAACCGTTCAATATATTCGAGTCAATTAAGAATCAGTTGAGAATTACTTCTTCCATACCTAATGAACGATGTGCTCTGCCCACATAAAATCACAGACGTACACTATTCGTCAAAAGTTTCGTCCAGCTCGTTATTTATATTATTTAAGTTGTTTACATTATTTCTAGAAGAGATTATGTCAATAAATTGTCAAATCCTATCAAAAAAAGGGAAGATTATTATTATATTCAAAAACTCTTTCAAAATTCCGAACAAAAGAACATTTCTGAATCTACCCTAATACCGAAAGCTTCGGACTTAAATTCATATCGAATCAATTCGCAATTTTCCGAAACATTTCGAAATTTGTATCCGATCTAAACAGTTTCTTCCCGACCTAATCTGTAGGAGGTTTTCAATCCGAATTAATCCGAAGCACATTCAATGTCAATTTGAACCTTTAATCCAAATGAATCCCGGTCAATTTGAACTAATCAGAATTAATCTGAATTTTCAATCCGAATGAATCCAGTTAAACCGAATGAATCCGAACATTCAATCGGAATGGATCCGAATTAATCCCGTCTATCCGAATCATTTCGAATGATTCAGACTAATTCGGATTGAAAGTTCGGATTAAAAAATAGGGATTGAAAGGGATAGACATGAATTGGTAAAAGGTAGGAAGGGATAGAGGAGCGGGGATTGAAAGAGATTGGAACGAATTATGATTAAGGAGGAGATGGAAAGGAATGGACATGAATAGGCGAGAAATGGGAAAGAACAGAGGATTAGATAAAAAGAGATAAAGAAGTGGAGATTGAAAGAGATAGGAGTGAATTGTGATCGACAAGGTAATAGAAAGGGATATTGAAATGAGGATTGAAAGAGATAGGAACGAATGAAGATTAGGAAGGATTCAGAAAGGGATAGACAAAAATAGGTAAGAGATTGGAAGGGATAGAGAAGTGGGGATTGAAAGCGATTGGAAAAAATAAAAAGATTAAACGGATAGAGACAAGCGATAAGGAAGTGGAGATTGAAAGAGATAGGAGTGAATTGTGATCGACAAGGAAATAGAAACGGATATAGAAATGAGGATTGAAAGAGATAGGAACGAATGAAGATTGGGAAAGAGACAGACAGGGATGGACAGGAATAGGCAAGAGATAGGAAGGGATAGAGAAGCGGGAATTGAAAGGTGATTAGACTGAATTAATATTAAAGGAGGAGATGGAAAGGAATAGACAGGAATAGGCGAGAGATGGGAAGGAACAGAGGATTGGGAATTGAAAGAGATAAACACATAGAGATAAGAGATAAATAAGTGGAGATTGAAGGAGATAGGAGTGAATCGACAAGGTGATAGAAAGGGATATGGAAATGAGGATTGAAAGAGATAGGAACGGATGAAGATTGAGAAAGAGTCAGAAAGGGATAGACAGGAATAGGCAAGAGGTAGGAAGGGAAAGGAATGGACATGAATAGGCGAGAGATGGGAAAGAACAGAGGATTGGGAATTGAAAGAGATAAACACATTGAGAGAAGAGATAAAAAGAGAAATGAGGAGAATGAAAGAAAGAGGTGGGGGATTTGTGAGAGATAAAATTGGAGTCGATGGCAATAGAGATATACGAGAA
Source organism: Synergus japonicus (assembly GCA_900474275.1). NCBI lineage: Eukaryota > Metazoa > Arthropoda > Insecta > Hymenoptera > Cynipidae > Synergus > Synergus japonicus. Next base: position 32,455 of record UCOH01012080.1, read on the forward strand.
GGCAATTAATTAAGATAATTAGATTCGAATTCAGGTTACGTTTGCACAGCACAAGTGCACAAGAGTATCATGGGGAATGTGTGTTGTGCTACGTTTTAGTTATTGACAGAGTCAGTGACGTTTGCGTCGAGCCAAATGAATACACAAGTAATCTACCTCGCCCACGTGGGTTCTATCTATACTGCTCTTACTGAATTACCATAAATGTGTCTATCGTTATTTTATTCGCAACGAGATTCACTGTCTTGATCCACGCGTAATCTACATAAATAGTCATAAAATCAACGAGCTGAGTAAACTTGCCGTGATTAAAATAATGTCACTTTTGCAATTTAATCTCCTTTTTTTTTTTTTTTTTTTTTTTTTTCGAATGTACGAGTGCAGTTCTTTTTTAAATAGAATCAGACCGGTTCAATTCCCTGTGCAAATCTTGATGATTTTATCCAAAACGTAAAATGAAAAGGAAAGAAAGAAGGGAAAAGCAAATGGAGTTATTTGGGAAGAAGACGTGAGAGTAAGTATGGGTGTGTAAGTTAGCCGGTTGAGGAAGGAGGAAGATGTATGTTTTCATGTTTATAGTTCAGATGCTATTAGAATTACTTAGCGTAATTGCAAGTAGCCACTTACAATGACACACAGCAGAAATAAAGTAATAAAACTAATGGAAAAGAAAATATAAATTCCATCTCGAAGAAATGAAGAAACTGAAGAAGTGAATTTCTCAAAGCCTGAGAATCAGGAAGAACTATGCAACTATAATTATAACCTTAAATCAGAAACGTTTCCATCCACCGGACTATACCTTGAACAACCTAACAAATGTTCATTCCATCGCCATAATCTGCCACCGCTTCCTCTTTACGTCTTATTTAACGTGAACGCTCGGTATTACCGTTCGACGCCTTTGAAGGGAAAAATATCGCTTGTCTAATGGAAAAGCTTCGAACATCTGCGAGGAGGATGGGGAGGTATCAGGAGAGCCGCGGAAGATCACTCCGTCATGATTTATTACTTATTATACCTAGAAATTACTGGATTCATAACCGCATAACAGCATAGACGATACGTGCTCATACGTACATGCGCGAGGTGCCTTATGCGACTTTGGTCGTGGTAGGTACGGGCTATAAGGAATAAGGAAGTGATAATTAAAAAGAAAGTGTTCACATGGGCCGGGTATATGAGGTCGGCCATCTGCCTCCTTGCCACAAGAAATGCACGCGTACTTGAAAGCCTTTAACCCTGTAAGCGTCGATGCAAAACCTTGTTCGAACGAACGAGTTTAATATAAGTTCAGCTGGGTCTTTGTGTGAAAAATACACCATGTAACGATCCTTATACCATACAGCATCTACCATCGATCATGATATTTACCAGCAGTGACCTGCAAGTTTTCGAAATTTATTATTTTGATACGACCGGAAGGTCGGTTATTTTATCCCTCTATTCCTACGATCTCGACATTGTAAAAGCTTTCAGAACAACTTGAAAGATTTTTTTTTTTAATGTTTAACATCAATCCGAAATAATACTTAAATATTAATTAAAGCACTCCACGAGCGAAGATTTTAGATAAATATAATGTTTTCATTTGGAAGAACAATTAAATTAAAGTCTCCGCAACTTTGGCTCGTTTAGCGACAGATAAGGACACCATCTCCACTCTCATGCCTTAAAAGCTTGATGGTAGATCATAAAATGGAGTTGAAAATAAGCCACTTGCGTTTAGTATAAATTCATTTTCTACCTCCTGGCTACTTCTTCTTGAACTCCCAGAACGCAAAAACGACATAGTATATCCATAAAATTCAGCCTTCATTCTGCATCGAGAGGCTCAATTACTGTTAATCAGATTATCATCAGCACTTTGTTGCCGCGGCTTGGAATAAAGTAGAACAATATTGCTACTTATAACTTGCTATTTACGCCTGATCGTATAATAAAGCGGTTTCAAGTCGGCAACGGCAAGTGTTTTCTTACAGAAAGGATATAGTGGTTCAAGGGAAAAAGACGATAGCTTAGCATTACGATTTCCGGTATTTCCAGTCTTCCCCTGACACCCATGTAAAGTCCTTCGAGGCGTTTAATTATGCGCATGCGTAGCGAAAACATCAATTGTACAAAATGCTCGGCACCAGTCTTCCATAATTTATGACCAGGCGTTAGGAAAATTCCCCCTGGAATCTGCAACGCTTTTATTTCTACTTCCTTGCGTGTGATTTGATTGCTCCTCTCCGCGGTTAAGTGAAAACATGCCGTGTAATTCGTAGGCTATAAAACATCCTGCGTTCATTTCCCAAGAGCGGAAAAATTAATTTATTAATGCAGCAATAAGAAATGTCGTTTCTTATTGACTGGTCGGTTGTATTACGATTTTTTAGTGTAGGGTTTACTTTACAGATCAAAAACACATCAGGATTTGCTTTATCTTAGGTGATAGTGCGTTAGGTTTAATCTGTCTTTGAATTATCCATATCTTCCTCCTTATCTATATCTTCTCCTTGCTTCTATCTGTCCAATACCCTTAGCCTCCTCTCTTTTTCCTCCAGCTTTCTATCTCCTAATTCCTGCTTCCCATTTTCTACCACCTATCATCTTCATGTCTCCTCCTTTCTCCTTCCTTCTTCCTCCTTCTAATCCTCTCCTCTGCGCTTTCCTTCTCCTGCTACTTAATTCACAGTTCCTCTTACCTTCTTTCTCCTCTTTGCTTTTTTCTTTCTTCCTCATTCCTTCCTATCTTCTGCCTCTTTCTTCCTGCCTTCTTCCTCTAAACCCTAACTTTCCTTTCCCTTGTTCTTTTACTTTCACCCTCACCCTTCCTTCTGATCTTAATTGAAACTTCCGTTTTCCTTTCATGTTTCCTTCTTCCTCCTTTCTCCTCCCTTCCTCCTCATTCTATTCTCCCGCTCTACCCTTTCCTTCTCCTGCTACTTAATTTCAATTTCCTTCCACCTTCTTCCTCATGCTGCCTATCTACTGCTTTGTTCCTCTTACCGTCTATCTTCTCCCTCCTTCTTCATCCTCCTTCCTACTTGCTATCTTCTACCTTCATGCTCCTGCTTTCTAGTTTCAGCTTTGTACAGTATCCCAACCCTGGTTTCCACTAAAATCTTTGGAAACCAGGGTTGAGTTGACATGTTTACAAGGGAAGGCATGCATGCCTTCTACTGTACATCCTGTCTATCCTCTTATATTTTCTTCTACCTTCCGCCTTTATCCTCCTGTTTTCTAGTTCCTGCTTCCCACATCCTGCTTCCTATCGAATTCCTCCTACCTCAATCCTCCTTTCTCTTTATTCCTACTTTCAGTCTTCCATCTCCTGCTATCCATCTCATACACTTTGACTCCCTTCCTTTACCGCCAGCTTCTAACTTTTTCTTTCCTTCCTTTCTACTTCCTGCTTTCTACACTCTATCTCCTCTCTCCTATCTTCCTTTTGCTTCCTACATACTACTCCTGCCTTTTACCACCGATAGAACTTCCATTTTTATGCTAAAGTGAAGACCTTCAGACAAAACCTAACATAAAATGTTAAAAATTCGAAAAAGTCCTTAACAGTAAGATTACCAGTTTTCTTTCAACGTATCATTAGAAAAACAGACATCATCATCTTGGTGTTAAAAGCAAGTATATAATAAAACTTTGAATTATTTTCCACTCAATCTTTCTTATCGGAATAAGTAAGAGCTTTATATACTACATATGAGATCAGAAGACGATGGAGGCGATCAAGGCTCAGTAGGCATCGGCACGATTGCGGATCATAGCCCACGCGTTGTCCTTGGTGAAAGAGTCAACTTGGAACGAGACGATCTCGTTGCCATTTCGCGTGGGCCGATTTCAGACGATCCCACTGCTGCGTTGAGGTCACCTCGGTAGATGGATGTCTCCTCTGTTCGTTGTCTCGCGAATAAGCTACCTTGAATTCACGTTACCGCTGGATCTGATATTCTGATCCTCTCAAGTGGATAGCTTTGTTGCGAGATGTGCATACTGCAAGCAGCAGACTGCTTACATGTATCGTGGCTGAGCAAGCCGAGAAATTCCAACTCTGAGTCTATCTGTTTTCATTACAGACAGCTTAGCTGATCATGGTGATAAGCTAACTTCACTTTTTCTCGGAAAGGGCTCGCGGATACGAGGGAGGCGTAATTAATGATTTTCAGATGTTTCACTTAACAATCTTAACATGCTGCAGATACGTTTTAGATAAAAGTGCAGGTAAAGGACAGATAGAGTGCAGATAACGAGCAGATGAAGAATATTTCACTATTTTCAGAATGTAGAGGGAACTTATGATCAGATTTCATTATGTAGTTGCTGATCAGTCAGTATGATAAAAAAATGTTACTCACATGATGAACACATGATATGTAATTGTGTTTATGAAGAGCTTTGACATTTCTATTATATCTTTGGATTTCAAGTATTTTCTTTAACATTGTCGAAATAAGATTGTCGTATCTTTTATTAGCACAGAGATAACCTCAGAGAAAGAGTCAATAACCTTAGAAATAAGCATGATGTAATCTTTATCATCATAATTATTTACCAGACCATTCGTCATGAATGTTCTCAATTGAGATTTTTTTTATCAACAAGGAGACGATAATTAGCACAATAATTATACTATTTGAAAATATGTCAATTAGCAGTGAAAACATATCACTTTTTGAATTTATATTTATGCATTTATTATTATCTACCCAATATATACAGCGCTCTTGACTTATGAAAGCCTCTACTCGCGGGGAGATTACTCTGAAGATATAGTGCTCTAAAACCAAAAGAAGACTCCTAAAAATGCACATTCATCTGCCTTTGCACAAATGCAGGATTTATTATATCGGCATTTCGACACGGCGATAAAGTACATTGCTCGAAAAGCTCTTGGGAAGGTTTCCAGCCGATGCTCGTTGACAATAATTATTTATGGAATCGCATTCAGTACTAGTTTGAGAACGGGTACGATAAGGCCTAGTGGCTTCGTAGATACTGCGCCCGGCAGCTGTGCTGTGATTAACGAGAAGTGAGATCTAATTACAAATTGAATCTAGAGGCACGGCGATGCCTTATTTCAGAAAAAACAATGACCACGCCGCGTATCCCGCCTTTTTGGTCGTACGCACGTGGAATGTGAATCTCGCGCATAAATTCTCGCGCCTTTCGCGAACATCCTCAGTAACTCTCGGATCTAGACTTTTGACTTGAAAAAATAATAAGAGGCTTGCGAAGAAGGTGAGGACGAAGACGAGGAAGAAGAAGACGAAGAAGAGGTGGAGGATTATGAGGAGAGGGGAGGAGGAGGAAGGCACAATAAGAGGATGGCAAGTAAAGATGATGAAATAAAAGAGGATGTGGAGGATTATGAGGAGGGGGAGGGTTATGAGCAGGGGATGATTATCATGAAGATGATAATCATCCCCTGCATATATCCCCCATAAGTATGGATAAGGATGAGGAGGGGGAGGAGGATTATGAGGAGAAGGATGATTATGAGCAGCGGATGGTTATTATGAAGATGATGATGAAGGGAGGTATGGATGAGAATGAGGAGGGGGATAAAGGCCCAGGAGGACAATGCAAAGTAAATATGACGAAATAGAATAGGAAGTGGAAGACGAAGAAGAGGAGGAGGATTATTAGGAGGGGATGATTATTATGAAGACGATGATAAGGGGGAGGTGGAGGAGGAGGAAGGCACAATAAGAGGATGGCAAGTAAAGATGATGAAATAAAGAGGATGTGGAGGATTATGAGAAGGGGGAGGATTATTATTATGAGGAGAAGGATGATTATGAGTAAGGGATGATTATGAGTAAGGGATGATTATTATGAAGATGATGATGAAGGAAGGTGTGGATGAGTAGGGAAAGGAGGGGGAAGGGATAAGGAGGGAGAGGATGAAGGCACAGGAACACAATGAAAAGTAAAGATGAAGAAATAGAATAGGATGAAGAAGAAGAGAATCATGAGGAGGAGGAGGATTATGAGGAGGGGGAGGATAGCAGTGAAGATGATGAAATAAAAGAGGAGCAGGGGGAGGATTATTATAAGGAAGGAGGCTCATTATAAAGAGGATGATTATGAGGAGGGGAGGGAAAGGATGAAGGAACAATAAGAGAATGACAAGTAAATATGACAAAATAGAAGATGATGAAGAAGAGGAGGAGACGGATTATGAGGAGGATGATTATGAGGAGGAGGGGGGATTATTATTATGAGGAGGAGGATGATGATTACAAGAATGGTGAGGAGGAGGAGGAATTGAAAAACGGAAGAAGATGGAGGCACAAGAAGAGGATGAGAGACAAGTAAAGAAGACGAAATAGAAGAGGATGTAGAAGAGAAGAAGCCGAAGACCGGTTAATCCAGATTAACTTTGAACCAGTGTGGTAGAAGTGGAGTCGATCGGGAGTAACGATCTTCCGCGATCAAAATGCAACGATACACTTTCCCCCTCGAACACTCAGCGGACTTGTCCTGTCCGTGCATGGGACCTTCATTGTGCGCGTTCAAATTACCCGGGTATAAGTGAGAGCTTGTGTATCAGTTGGGCTGATACCAGCTGGAGAAAATATATTATAATGTGTAATAGAGGCACGCGCGGTGATCTACGATCTCGAATGAGTCCATAGATCACTTCTCTCACGTATATTATATACATCTATATATATAGTATGGTGCAGTGGGAATTCTCGAACTACGTGGATCAATTTTCGACGACGAAAATCCTTCATCTATTCCTGCTAATCATAATACATATCATTCTACTTCTGTTCCTCGTATTCCTCTATTTTCTCCATTTTTTACTGCAACTGTAAAAAAAAAAAAACATTTGAAACGATCATCATACAAAATTTTTTACACGCTCTTTGCTTCACCTTTTTAACCCAGACTGCAGTCTGCATGCGATTTAATGACAAAAGAAGACGGAGCCGTATATCCTAATTGAAAAAGCTTCGCGGTTCATAATTTAATCCCATGGGTTGAAAATCGATTAGGGAAAGAATGATCACCGTTCGAAGATCTCGTTGGGAAGTGGTCGGCGCCAATTATGTATTCGGATGACACGGGCAAGACTTTTGGCGCGGTTCGTCGCGTGCACGAGTTTAGCTTGGGCTGGGAGCGACGAAGCAGATTCAGTTCGAAACGAGTCGGACAGTAGGTAGGTCGGCATGTAATTTTCATTCGCACTTGCGAGTCAGCCTTAATCGCGGTCGCGGCAAAATGAACGTTTAATGGAATTGGAATCTCCTAAGGTTTTACGCGGCTGCGAGGCATTAAGAATCACGAGCCTTTCTTTTCTTGGCTTTAGTATCATTGGCGGCAAATTAAAACTGAACCTCAAAGCGACCGAATGAAATTGAAAGCCCTGCAATTGTACTCGCATGCGATCTCTCAGCACACGCAAACGAATTACACTCGAGTCAATTAAATTAATCGCATCAACACTTGGATATATAGATTCATGCGTTCTGTTAACACCACCTCAGGCAGCCAATTATCCTTTAAATCATATAAATTTCTTAGGATTCTTGGCTTCTTGTTGGCACAGCTCGTAACTGGAGAGTAAATCCAATAAATTTCTGTTATCGACTTTTTCCGGATCTTTTTTGACATCCTATTGGAATTCCAATCTGACTTTTTTTCTCCAATTATGCTTGTTCCCATGGTTTCTTACCACGCTATGTTTGTATAAACCTTTGTTATTATTCTAAAATGTCCAATTTAAATTGAAATGTCGATCAA
>UCOH01012081.1:0-61761 GCA_900474275.1 Synergus japonicus
TATATATATATATATATATATATATATATATATATATACACGCACATTAACAAGCAGAGAAAATAAAAAAACTGATTATATTTAGGATCTATTGTAATTTTCCTATTCATCATGTTTGGAACAGAAATAAAAATTCCTAAGAAACAAACGCGTAAAATTCTTTAGGTGTGTATCCCGCTGATAATTCCCTGGAATTAATATAGTTTAGTGGACAACTCTTTAAATCTAAACATTTGAATATATATTCTGTCTGGCGCCGGCACGTTTTTTTTAGTCTTGGATGAGCAATCGCGATCATGCGAGATTTGCATCTTTGGAATAAAGATATTTCACTCTAGCTGAGCATTAAAATTAAAAGATACAAAGGTAATTTGAATGGAAATTTTCTGGTATCGAAAATATGTTTGTTTCTAAAGATAGACTCTGTATTCAAGGATCCGCCATTGAAAAGAGGAAGAGGAGGGGACCGGGCGTTTTCTGGTTTAGCCTTATGGCGATCAACAGATGCGTTAAAACGTTAAATGCATTCATCTCTCTCGCTCTTTCTGTTATGTTCGTTTGGTCAGAAGCCAGTAAATTTTGTATCTGCCATCTTTTTTTCGAGCTGCCTTCTTCTATCCATGGTTTTATGGACTCATCGCCCTGGCCGAACTACCACCGACACTTCGACACCATCGGCTGGAAAGAACTTTAACTTTACACACAAATTTAAACACACAATACTTACACATGTGTATTTTCAGGTCGAAGAAGAGGAGCACACCATTTTCCCCTCCTAATTTTAAGAGCGAGGCCAAAACGCGTATCGATAGAGGCCCAGCCCTCTCCACATGGCGTCTCCTAGATCCCGCAGGACAACACAAAGAAAAATAATTATCTTGCCTACGTATAGATTATAATCAAAAAAATATGGCTGCTCCTTCGCCTGACACATTAAGTTTTAAAATAGTTTTCTGACTGAGTAAATGTCTTGGGAAACGTTAATTCGAATTCTTGAAAAAAGATATTATTTTTCAATGTAATGAGTTCCTTTAATTACGGGATCACTCATTTGTTACCTACATTTTTTAGACAATTTTAATCGGTTATTTATCTCCATTAACGTAACTCTTTTTTTAAATTGTTAATTTTTAGATTGCTGCGAAGTTATATAGATAGTGGCATATTCTGAAAAAACTGTTTAGCGGGGACAACAAAATGTTTGATTGCTTTGGAGTTAACAAAAGTTGTGGTTGAAACAACTAAAATTTGGTGGGGGCAAAAAAATTTTGGTTGGTTGTATAACAACTAAACAAATCAAATAACCAAAGAATGATCATTTCATTGTACAATATTCAAACAATTTCAAAAGTGTATAATATTATGATATTTTTGTATGACACAAATCACAAAAATCTATGAGGAGTATTGGGATTCGAACCCGCAACAACGCTGGAAGTCAATCGAAGCATCTTATCATCTGAGCCACGCTATTCCTCAATTTAAAACCTAATCATTTACCTAAATATTTAATTCATACTGGAATGTTAATTCAATTTCGAAAAAAACGACTTATTGCATATGAAAAATCGAAGATTGTGGAAGGATAATGTTATTATATTTTTTAAATTTTTCTTGACGACCGAAAGAGCTAATAATCCTTTTGTCGATTCGGAATCAGGAGAAGTTCGGCTGGTCGGTTAGACGAAGGGTCCAAAGGTCTTCGGTTGGAATAAAAAAATGGGCGGCGCTTTGAAACAACGCCAAGGCGATCTAGGCCCGAAATGAGAGGAGCGAGGTTGGGCCTTAGATCTTTTACGGGCCAGCTTCCCTCTCTTTAGGTTCAGGTCTTGCTCTTCTTCTTTTTCTACTTCTTCTTCTTCTTCTTCTTGATCCTCATCCTCAACCTCATCCCAAACCATTGCATCTCCACATTCTCATCCCTTCGAGATTCGAACACGAAGGAGGAGAAGATTGGAAAGGAGGGGGAAAAAGAGAGGATGTGGATGGAGGGTCGACCATTGCCAGCCTGCACGGCGACCCACGATGGGAATAATCAAGAAATCCTTCGAACATTCTCTTTTATTTCCTGAAGTCATTATTGTGATTAACTTTCTGAAAAGGAGAGATTTAAATTATCGGGGCTGTGTGTCCCAAAATAGTCGGGAAATGTTTCAAAATGAATATTTGGAGACCTCAAATTACGCTGGAGTTTAAGAGAAATATTTTGATTTTGTAACAATAAACAGATTAATATTCTTCGTGAGTGTTTATTTATTTTGGCCTCTAATTTAAAATAATCTCGTTTTTCCCCTACAATTAAAGTTCGTGTGTAATTATCATATTATTTTCCAGATCTTTCATTTATTTAAATAAAACTAACACCTTTCCTTCATTTCAAGTTTTCGAAGATCTCCGAATTCAAAAACGTTTAATTCCAATCTCCATCATACTAACATTGAATACATGATGAAGGAACAATGATACAATATAATGCTCTATCTAAGCTACAATCTACAAGGAGTCGTGATCGTGTTTCTGTAAGACTAGCATACAGTAATATCATACATATAACAAACTGGAAGTCACTCAACAGAGTCCAACTGTTGTAAAATTCATTGCAAGTATCAGAAGTCATGGTTCTCATCCTAAAAGACTGAACATCCTCCTATTTCCCTATAATATCCTTAAACACTTTCAATAATCATAATAATATTCCTCAAATAAAAAAAAAACCAATAAAAATGATCTTAAAAACACGAGTTGTTGTCATTCTCTCATTCTGCATATTAATTCTCTATTTTGAAATATTCTTTAAAACGCAGTTCTCTCACAGAAGATAAACAAACACGAAAGGTGCATCAAGGCGATTTCATATTTCTGATTTTATATCAGAAATATGAATCCAATTAGGAAATATGAATGAAAATTAGAAACTTGGAATAAATTTGTAATTTTCGAATAAAAGAAAGACGATGCTGAATAATTTCGAAAAGAGTGTTGTTAATCGCACTAAGGATGCACGGAATCCGCGCACGTGATTGACCAAGGAGGCTACCGAGCTCTTCAAGGCTGACAACCCTCGACGACGAGATAAGCGAGTCTGAGGATGGGAGGTGGAGGAGACACCGAATGAAATATCTCTCTCTCACGTATAGGCTGGTTCAAGTCGAAAGGCCGATTCTCCAGCAAAGCTACGTATGCAAGTCTGCGTCTGTATTTGTGCAAGTGTGGCTCGTACGTATTAATCACGCGATTCGTCCATAATCGTATTTCAACGCTCGGCAGCTCTGGTCTTCTTACACATCTCCCAGCAGGTAGGTACCAACGTAGATATAAGGTATCAAGGTATGTATAAGTACCTTGCATACATGCAACAATGCACCATGCAGCAATGCACCAACTTGAAGACTTGGGCGCAAACGTAAGGGTCACTCGTACACTGAAAAGTGCACAACTGCAAAACTGCACAACTGCTAAACTGCACAACTCGAGACTCTGGCTTGATACTTGGTTCTTGTGCCTCCACGTCTTCTTCCTTGCTTGCTCGCCATATCTCGCTACCTCTCTTGCCATCGACCAGCCCTCAAGAATATCCTTCTCCCATTAATTAGGTTCCCGCAGCTCGACGTCTCCTCGCCGTGCGAAGAACACGAATCGTTTAACCCTCGGGACGGAGACTTTCGTAGATTCACGTACGGAACTTCACGTTGCACGCGATCATTTCACCAACTATGCATCGGACGATCAACCAAGTTGTGGAACTGTTAGCACCTTTAGCACTAAAATTGCTAATTTATCTAATTGGGAACGTCTACCGAGTCGCTTTTTCATCAAAACATAATAATAATAATAATAATAATAATAATGATAATAACAATTTAAGGTCTATATAATTTCAGCAGAGGAGGAAATTCAGGGTGACCACAAGATACAATTATTCAATTTCCCTGACATTTCCCTGACCTTTCCTTGACTTTTGCCTGACTTTCAGACAAATTTCCGTTAAAAAAAGTATTAAAAATGCGTACACATTTTCAATAATAATACTATTGAAATTACTCCAAAATCAATTAAAATTTGTAAAAATCTCTCAAATAATAACCTTGGAAATCTCTTAAAATTCATTGAAATTCATAAAAACATCTTACATTCCACGAAATCACTTCAAATTCAAATACATTAAAATTTGTAAATAAAAATTCTTGGAAACAGAAACCTCACAAAATCCTTTAAAAATCAAAAATAATTTTGGAAATTTTTTTTTAATTCCACAAGGAATATTTAAATTTCTTAGAAACATTTTAAAAATGTCAAAATTTCTTTAAATGTTTACGAATTCCACGAAAAACTGTAAAATCTCTAAAAATACGTAAAGATCTCTTAAAATTCTTGAAAACCTCTTGACATTCCATAAAATTTTACAAAATCTTTCATAAATCATAAAAATCTGGTGAGGTTCTTTCAAATTTCAATCAAATCCCTTAAAATCACTTTAAAAAAATCAAAATTCCTTAAAATTCTTAAAAGCCTTTTAAAATCCTTTACAATTCCATGAGAATATTTATAATCCCTTTAAATTTCTGAAAACTCCTCCAAGTTTCTTAAAATCCTTTATAATTCCATGAAAAACTTTTAAATTCTTTGAAACACGTAAAAATCTCTTAAAATTTGTAAAAATCTCTGAAATAACTCCCTTGGAAATCTCTTAAAATTCATTGAAATTCATAAAAAAATCTTACATTCCACAAAATCACTTCAAATTAAAATACATTAAAATTTGTAAATAAAAATTCTTGGAAACAGAAACCTCACAAAATCCTTTAAAAATCAAAAATAATTTTGGAAATTTTTTTTAATTCCACAAGGAATATTTAAATTTCTTAGAAACATTTTAAAAATGTCAATATTTCTTTCAATTTTTACGAATTCCACGAAAAACTGTAAAATCTCTAAAAATACGTAAAGATCTCTTAAAATTCTTGAAAACCTCTTGACATTCCATAAAATTTTACAAAATCTTTTATAAATCATAAAAATCTGGTGAGGTTCTTTCAAATTTCAATCAAATCCCTTAAAATCACTTTAAAAAAATCAAAATTTCATAAAATTCTTAAAAACCTTTTAAAATCCTTTAAAATTCCATGAGAATATTTATAATCTCTTGAAACTTCTGAAAACTCTTCCAAGTTTCTTAAAATCCTTTATAATTCCATGAAAAACTTTTAAATCCTTTGAAATACGTAAAAATCTCTTAAAATTTTGTAAACTTCCTCAAAAGCTTTTAAATATTATAAAACCTTTTGTAATCCCTTTAACTTCCTAGAAACCTCCTAAAACCTTTTAAAATTATTGAAAATCTCTTGAAATCATTAGAAACCCAAAGAATTTCAAAGAATGCCTGGAAATTCTTTATAACCCTTTGAAATCTTTGGAAAGTTTCTAAAATCTGTTAAATAAAATATAAAATTTATATATGCAATACGACAAAAATAACACAGCATAAATATCAATTTCTATTTTCCCTGACAACTACTCGCATTTTCCTGATGACATTTCCCTGACTTCCCTAACATGTGGCCACCCTGAAATTACATAAGAAATCCACGAAGCAGGAAAGAATCGAAATTCGATAGCTGGGAATCGATGATTACCGTCGACTTAACAATGACAATAAACAAATCCAACGAAAAACAATAATCTAAACGAAAGCATCTCGAAATGTCCTATCAGCCCATAAATAGTCGAGCGATCTATTAAATCCGGGAGCCCCAAGCGAAAATATTCAGGATACCAGAGACAGAATTAGTGCAAATATTTCAGGCTGGATCTACTGACAAAAAGCGATATCGGTCGCGGTGATCTGCTCTCCAAGTTTCCGCGCCTAGCGTGAGTTGGATTCGCTCGTTACTGCATATAAGACAGAGCACCGGGTAACCCTTTGAGCTCAGAAGCGGAGGAACGAACGAAGAGACTATAGTAAATTTCGTCTTGGGTGGTCCAGAAGCAGCAGCGGACCCTGTCGGGTCCCCGCGCCGAGCGCGCCACCTCACGAGATGGGCCCTTGGTCTCCTCCCGGCACCCCGATTCTCGGCCCCCTACCCCTTTCACCTCACTACCTCAGTTCCTCAGCCGCTCGTCTCTCGGGCTCCGACAACAAGCAAAGCCACTCCTGTAGACCGCGCTACCATCGCATCGGGCCCAGGCGGCTTATTCAACTTCGGCTCCAGGGTCCTTCTCATTTGTATGCCTGTAATTAGATAGCTCTCTAATCTCCCTCTGTTTGTGTTGTATACGCCGTGACGTTCAACTCGTCCGTCATTACAACGGCTAGCGTGCCGAGTGGATCTCGTGGGACGAAACAGGATTTGGCAAAATAGAACGGGGCATCAGGGCGTTGAGGACTCATTGAGTTCTTCGTGCCGGATGGAATGCAGGAGTAGAGGCAGGAGTCGAGACAAATCCAGGAGGACGACGGGATGAACGCCGTGAGAAGCGTGCAAAAAAGGAAAAAGAGAGGAAGATTGACGGAAAGAATGAGAAACGGAAAAGATATTTCTACTCTAGCGAAAGAAAGGGGCTGTGCGATCAAACGCGCAGGGAGCCGAGCGCGGCAAGAATCGCTGATTGCCATCGCAGAGGTGGCTAAACGATATTCCCCAACCGCAAAAAAAGACTGGGATTTTTTTAGACGAGGATAAATATCGTCTACTAAAATCGTATTTAGGAGACACGTTCCCACAACGTCAAGTAGCTCACTTCTGTCCACTTCTGTCTCTCGTGGCTAATGCACACCTTTCTTGGGTTTCATGCAAATTTCGGGGAGAGATCATTTATTATCAGCTTAGAAGTTCAAAAAGAGAGTTTTATGAAGCTCGCGTTGATTATGTGTAATTTTACATTTTAGAATTTAGATTTATGTTTTATGTTCATTTTTCAGTTTGCGTACTGATATGATGAATGCTGCGAAGCTTAAAGAAAAGCATTACAAAGAGTCGGAGTTAATTTAATCACCGAAAAAACGATATTTTTTAATTATATTTTATCCAGAAATATTGTGCCAACTAAAAATAATAATCAGGATTACAAATTTATTTAATTCTTTATTATTTTCAATGTAAATTAATCAATATTTAAAAACTTTTTGTAGTTACAAATACAATCAATACAAAAATTCGTTCATTTGAACGTTCAGAACTTTTCAATCATGCATATTCTTAGTAATATTTTTAATAAAGTAAGTGGGATTCTTACTTTAAGAATATCTTCTAAACGAAAGGGAGAAAATCTATTCTAAAAAGATGATTGAGTCGAAGTCGAAATATCGTAACGCCTATTCCGCACTTCTGATTCGTCGTGTAAGTATCGATAGTGATTTTCGACAATCGATATTTGTCGAATCGTAAATTCGTGAATTGAATTTGAAATTTTGAATTTGGTTTCGTTAATAATCATTTTTCACGAGTCTAAACTCGAAATACATTGAAAATCTAGGAATTTTAAGGGAATTTTATGGAATTTTTTAAGATTTCATGGGAGATAATGGGATTTTAAATGTTATCGTAGAATTTTAAAGAATTTCAAGAAGATTCTGGGAATTTTTAGAATTTTTCATGACTTTGATCAGATTTCAATCAGACTTCAAGGTACTTTTATGACTTTTAAAATATGTTTTTTGTGGGATTTAAATAAGGAATTTAAAACTTTATAGGGAATTTTATTCAAGAATTTCAAAAGTCTTTTATAATTCTTCAAAGATTTGGTAGAATTTACAAAGATTTTGAAGGTTTTCGTCAAATTTTAAGGGTTTTCAAGAAATTTTTCGATTTTTAAAAGATTTTGGGGAATTTTTATGGATTTGAGGGGGTTTTATGAGGTTTATAATAATTTACTTCAAAGTATTTAAAGAGATTTTTCTGTTTTTTAAAAGATTTTGTGAAATTTTAAAGGATTTCATGGAATTTGATAAGATTTCTAATGATTTTAAGGGATTTTAAATGTAAAGGAATTTTAAGAGGTTTCTAGGATTTTTTAGAGATTTTTATGAATTTTAACGTGGATTTAAAAAGACTTATGATTTTTAAAATTTTCGTAGAATTTTAAGAGATTTCAAGATATTTCGTGAAGTTTTAAAGGAATTCAAGCAATTTTAAGAAGTTTTAGAGAATATTAAGGGATTCTAAATATTTTTAAATTATGAGGATTTTAAAAAGTTGTTAAAGAATTTTAAAAGATTTTGACCAATTCTATGTAATATTTTTAAGGGTATAAAGAAAGTTTAAATGTTACCGTAAAATTTCAAGAATTTTTCTGGGAATTTTAAGAGATTTTAAAGTTTGTCTCTAAACCTTCTGGGAATTTCCGAAATTTTCCTAAAAATCTTTTGGTCACTTGGAAAAGTTAGATCCCCTTAATCTTCCTGAATTAGAAAACACCTGCAAAATATTTTAAATTGTCATCAAAAAGTGTTTGATTCTCCCAAGTTACTTAATTAAATTCGTCTCACATTAACTCCGTTAATCTTTCTTTCTGATCAAGTTTTTCCCCATTTGCTGTAATTAAATTACCAGAGCCTCTGACTATAATCTGTCCATAGTTAAACTGATCCCCAGAAGAAGGATATTTCAATTAGTACCAGATAATTAGGTACTACGAACAAGTAGTTCGTTCCAAGAACTCTTATCCCAATAGTCATTAAATAGAGGAAAGTGTCCATATACTGGTGTGACTACATCACTACACGTTGTTGCAGAAACAATTAATCCGAAAGGATCGACAAGATCTTGAGAATGATCCAGCATGCTCGCAAACATTCCCTCAAGATTTTTTCTCAACATGCTCTCAGGATTCTCGCAACACATACTCTCAAGATTCTGATTCTTGCAAAGTATATCGAGAGCTACTCGTTTATTCATCTGCAGTAGTTGATTTCAAACTAGACGCGAGACCAAGCTAATTAATTTGCGGGTGCATTAACGTCGAAATGAGTGATTGTGGCGTACGCCTGTTTCTCGAATGCATGGGAGACCATTGGCCCGATGCTGTCACAGATTAGATGGATATACCGCCGCAGAGCTTGCATCTATATTAATAACCTGCGATGACATTGACCGATTCGAAGTCCGGGGTAATTACCATACGAGTTCTTCGACGGGAATGGACGGGAATATTATATCGGACGAGTCTCGAACTATCGTTTCCTCTCGACCTTCAGGCTTTTAAAACCACCGTAATTTCTTTTCGTCTTAGTTAACACCAGAGGTCGATGATCTTGTCGGCAAATTGTGAAATATCCAATCTTAAAAAAGTGTTGTCACGATA
Organism: Synergus japonicus; assembly: GCA_900474275.1. NCBI lineage: Eukaryota > Metazoa > Arthropoda > Insecta > Hymenoptera > Cynipidae > Synergus > Synergus japonicus. Next base: position 9,301 of record UCOH01012081.1, read on the forward strand.
TACAGTACAACCTCCATAGTAGGACCCTCCATAAGAGAACCAATGACCTTGATCAGCTCGGAAGCTTCCCCACTACAAACCCTACTCACGCGACCTTGAGAATTGGGCGCAAAACCTCCATAGGAGAGCCGCAGTTGCACGCAGCTTAATTTCACTTTTTTCTCATTGAAACTGCTTTTATTTAAATTATTTTTCTAATTTGCATACAATAATTTGTGCGTTTATACACATAATCGGTTTTCTTAACAGTGTTATAAAAATAAAGCTTTACGAAAAGTTTTAAGAAAACAAAATTATAATTTCAGTTTAAATTTAAATATATATTCATATTTTAATCCACTTTTATATGTAAATCCATTTTATATATGTAATGTAATGGAAAGGATGCTACTTATTCGGCTTTTTCATCGCAGTCGGCCGCGAGCTCTCCTATAGAGGTTGCGTACCCAAACACACATTTTACACACACGTACAATTTCTGAGCTCGTAGCCCAGAAGTGGGGGCCCCCTATTTCTCGGAGTTATTGCCCCTTACCGCCCGTGATGGCTCTCTTATGGAGGTTGTACTGTATCTCGAAAATCTCGCATACATTGTTGTTGCAAACCTGATTGGTTTTTGAATGACTTGAAGTTGAAAGAAGAAAAGCAAACTAATGGTGCAAAAAAATGTCAGGAAAACCTTCAAAATACGTTAAAATTTCTTAAAATTCCCAAAAACCTCTTGAAATCCCTTAAAAATTCACAAAAACGATTTTTTGAAAATTTTTTAAAGATTTTATATATTTTAAGGAATTTTAAAGTTTTTCGTTACATTATAAAGGATTTTAAAAGACTTGTAAGAATTTTCAGTAATTTTAAAAGATTTTAAGAGGTTTCTATGAATTTAAAGGGATTACAATAGATATGTACAATATTTAAAAGATTTAGTGGGATTTTAAAGTATTTTAAAAAGCTTGTAAGAATTAAAAAAATCTTGATTTTTAAAAGTAATTTAAAAGGATTTAAAATATTTTCATGGAATTTTAAAGGATTTTAAGAGAATCTGTCAAAATATCCTTAAATTCCTCAAAATTCCAGAACCTCATTTAAAATTCCTAAAAACCCCTTAAAATTCCATGAAAAATTAGAAAAGAAAAAGTTAGAAAATTTTAGAAATAGCTTAAATTCGTTGAAATCTTTTCAAATTCTTAGAAATCTCTTAAAATTCATCAAAATTTTAAAACATTTGGAATTCCTTAAAAATTAAAGGGATTACAAGAGATATGTATAATATTTAAAAGATTTAGTGGGATTTTAAAAAATTTTAAAAGGACTTCATGAAATTTTAAGAGATTTTTAAGGAAGTTTAGGGAATTCAAAAAATTTTAAGGAATTTGAAAGTTCCTCGTAGAATTTTAAAGGATTTCACAAACTTGTTAAGATTTTCTACATTTGGTTTTTTAATGACGTGAATTTGTAAGAAATTAAATGTTGGTCTGCTAGTATAGAGAAATAATAATTGTATATATCAATTCACGAGTATATTTTATTTAGGAAAACCTTTGACAATTTGGCACACTCGTGAAGACTCAAAGAAGTGGTGAAGGCCAACCGAAATAAAAACCTGCCATTTGATCAGGTGCGGTTAATTTTCTCAACGACTGAAAATTACCACTTGAGTTTTTAGGTAGAGGAACCAGTAGACAGGCTGTCCGTTCCCTGGTGCAAAAAGATCGAAACGACGTTGCTACATCAACGTCCACGGGGTATGGCGCGGTATGTCGGGACGTTCTTCTTCAAGAAGCCTCAACATACTCACGTATCTCAGGAGCGACAATTAAGTTTATAGTGCGTGCTAAGTGGAAACCATCAGCCTTATTTCTCTGCACGCGAGTGAGAACGAAGAATCCCCATGGAGAGTGTATGCCATGAAGCAAAACGATCATGATGCTCGGGAGACTCGAACAGTAGCTTCTAATCATCGATTAGAGGTGGTCGTTACGAAGCACATCGTTAGCCTAATGCCTGCTGATCATAAATCCTAGTGCTCAAGCTTCTTCGCTTTTCGTCAAGAAAAGAACCAGCCAGCTTCCTCGCAGACTCCGAGTTGTTACTTTGCTGGTTTTTGTCCCATTGCGACTTTTCACTCGACTAGTTCATTGCTGATGGAACTTCATCCTTGGTCGCACTTGATGATTTCTCGGAGTCTTCAACTGCAACTCTAGAATCATGATTCTATAACAGGCTGGTTTTTCTCCTACTATTTCGATGAGAAATTACTTCCCTACAGAAGTTGTCTTGCTTCGTGCACTTTTTAGAGAAATTTAATAACTTTATATTTCTGCGATTGGTACTCTTTAAATTAGAATCAGTGAAAACTTCACTGATTTAATTAGTGAGTATTTCACTGATGAATCAGTGATTTGAGACTTTTCACTGATCAATTCAATAATTAGTCACTGATTATCAGTAAGTTCTTACTAATTTAATTAGTGAACCGATATAACCTTTACGAATTTCAATAAAGTATAGTTATTATTTTTGGAAATCAAGTTCCAAATTCAACCTGTAATTTCAGTAATTGTGGAAATTTTGAATTCATAACAGGTGTACAAATGCTGCCAAATATCGGTCCACATTATTCCTTTGTACTGATTCAATTAGTGACTTTTATTCACTCATTGAATCAGTAACTTTTCCCTGATTATCAGTGCCCGGATTCTAGCTATTTGAATCAGTGCTCTTTAAATCTGAATTAGTGAGAAATAGGTCACTAATTTACTTTAGTAAAAATTTTCACTAATTATTAGTTGTATTTTACTATTTCAATTAGTAAGTTTTCAACTTTTCACTAAAGTTTTAGTCAAAAATGACTAATAATTAGTAGAATTTTTCACTAATTCAGATTTAGAGAGTATAACTTCTTTACTAAAAAACTGTAACTGTAACTGAAACTTTACTAACAACTGTTGGGTTGTTACTACCACAAGTGATAAAGGATAAAGCGATATCATTTAAATTTTATTCATAACGATTAAAGTTTCCTTCTTGTGATTAAATAAGGATTATTCAAATATTCATGAACTCCCTCAGTAAAGCGTGACCCCCCTGAATGTTTCAAAATTCAGAGCCACGACCCTCGTGATCGTTATGGCAATAATTGTTTGGTACAATGGGGAAGATACATACGATTCGGGATGAGCTGAGCAAATACTGCGTGGGAGATAACAAGCGCTTTGCAAGCCCCAAATTAACCCTCTATTAATCCGCCAAGGGTAGCTCGAATAAACTACCTCGTGAATTATCACCTCATTTTCCGAGTTTCCAAGGTGAATAGGTTTAAATTTATTTTGTTTGGTAATTATTAAAAGGAACTAATCATAATCGAATCTGGAAGTTGAAAATATTGTGGTTTGTCTCCTCATTAAATGAATTAGTAAGTTTTCAAATAATTATTAGCAAAAATTCTTATTTTATTAGTCAGTCTTATAAATTATTTACTGCATGATTTGATTTATTTGGAACTGTTTCTACTAGAAGCAGGTCAATCTCAATCTCTCTGAATCAGTTATAATTTTTATTAATTTCAATTACTGACTCGATTCTAGCAATAAATCACATTCTACTGATAATCACTCTCTAAAACTGAATCAGTCAAATTCCACTGATTTTCAGTGATTCTTTTCTCACGATTTTAATCAGTGAAAGTTCACGGAGAATCAGTTAAGGTCACTGAAATTTTCAGTCTTCTTTACTAAACTACTACAAATTTCAGTGACTTTTCACTGATTTCTAGTAGACTTTTCATTGATTAAAATCGTGAGAAAAGAGTCACTGCAAATCAGTAAAATTTGACTGGTAATCAGTTAAATTTCACTGATTCAAGTTTAGAGATTAGTAAAAAAGTTATGAGTCTAATATACTTTATTATGGTTGTTTAATTAATGAATCCCTAAAACTGAATCAGTCAAATTCCACTTATTTTCAGTGACTCTTTTCTCACAATTTTAACGAGTGAAAATTCACTGAGAATCAGTTAAAAGTCACTGAAATTTTCAGTCTTCTTTACTAAACTACTAAAGATTTCAGTGACTTTTCACTGATTTCCAGTAGACTTTTCATTGATTAAAATCGTGAGAAAAGAGTCACTGCAAATTAGTAAAATTTGACTGGTAATCAGTTAAATTTCGCTGATTCAAGTTTAGAGTGCAGTAAAAAAGTTATGAGTCTAATATACTTTATTATAGTTGTTTAATTAATGAATCCCTAAAACTGAATCAGTCAAATTCCACTTATTTTCAGGGACTCTTTTCTCACGATTTTAACCAGTGAAAATTCACTGAGAATCAGTTAAAAGTCACTGAAATTTTCAGTCTTCTTTACTAAACTACTACAAATTTCAGTGACTTTTCACTGATTTCCAGTAGATTGAGTAGTTATGAGTCTAATATACTTTATTATAGTTGTTTAATTAATGAATCTCTCTCAAACTGAATCAGTCAAATTCCACTGATTTTCAATGACTTTTCATTGATTTCCAGTAGATTTTTCACTGATTAAAATCGTGAGAAAAGGGTCACTGCAAATCAGTGGAATTTGACTGGCAATCAGTTAAATTTCACTGATTCAAGTTTAGAGTGCAGTAAAAAAGTTATGAGTCTAATATACTTTATTATAGTTGTTTAATTAATGAATCCCTAAAACTGAATCAGTCAAATTCCACTGATTTTCAGTGACTCTTTTCTCACGATTTTAACGAGTGAAAATTCACTGAGAATCAGTTAAAAGTCACTGAAATTTTCAGTCTTGTTTACTAAACTACTACAAATTTCAGTGACTTTTCACTGATTTCCAGTAGATTTTTCACTGATTAAAATCGTGAGAAAAGAGTCACTGCAAATCAGTGGAATTTGACTGGTAATCAGTTAAATTTCACTCATTCAAGTTTACAGAGATGAATGTAATAATAGTGTTTATAATAAATAAATAATAGTGTTCATGGCAAGACTATTTCTGCTAATCTATTTAAAGAAAAGACTGCGCATTTTGGTGAGGATAGTGTGTGGGTGATCCATGGTTGAATAGTGGTATCACAAGGGTTATTCGGGTACGAGTTTATAGCATACTGTAGGCGTGTGGGGTAGTAAGATTTTATCCTTCTAAAGGAGGGCCGCGAATGCCGGAGCACGTTCAGCCAACGAAGTCTCACGGGGTAAGTTACTCTCCGGAACTTGGTTTAGGATTTGCATTTCCAGCTGGTGTGATGCCGTTGCCGGTGGTTCGAGTTCCATCCGAATCGAGATCCCTCCCCCCATTTTTCTTCGTCAACCCGGCTTCCAACCACAATTCATTATTCCGGCTCATATCGTTTATATTTATGTGTTCTCACAGCACTAAGAGCTAAGAGCTAAGAGGCAATAGCTATGAGCGAGAAACAGGGTTCAAATAATCCTTTGCTTCGAATACTCTCAACGATCTTTTAAAATCTGAAACGTGCCAGTAATGTCGAGTGAATCGAGTTGATTAAACGCGGGATATCGACTTCTGATTATATTATCTCTTGTTACTTTGTTGAAGGGCTATAAAGAGTTGAATTGTATGGGAGTTGTAAGATTTGCTTAAGGATGCTGTATTATATTTCCTGAAATGATACCGAGCTAAGAAGAAGAAGGATTTTAAAGTAGGGAATATATAATAGAATGTTTTTGATCATAAAAGGAGCATAAGCTACTAGATCATGATCTAAGACAGAAGGATCTCTAATTCGATTAGAGAGAATCAGTGTCATGGAGATGATCAGTGTTACCCAGAAAATCCAGAATACAGCAGCTCGGTTTTTTTAGGAGTGAAAAACACATCTCTTTTGGCTTCCTTTCCACGAAGTGGAATCTCGGGAGCTGATCGGATGATATCCGACACAGAGAGACAAAGAGACATTTTTGAGGATTCGAGTACTAAATAAAACATCACTCGCACTCGGGACTGGCCGGCGAGTCGTTAGTACGTCCTGACATGTACCTCGCGCACACAATCTGGTTCGACCTCCTCTTTCCCCGTTTGCCAATCCACTTCGCTGTTCTTCTTCTGCGTTGTCTTCTTCTTCCTCGACCGCCATCGCCAACCCGGTGATAGAGAAGCAAACCGCGCATGGACGTCCATCACTGTCGGTGGCTCAACCAGGTCGCTGCGGAGAAAAATCTCGATCCCCCAAAGAAGATGAAGCAGCCGAAGGAAAAGGAGATGGCATGGAGGAAGAAGAGCAGATTGGAAAGAATCAAACAACCTGCAAGAGAAGGAGAAAGAATGGAGAAAAGGGGTCGCGAGGGAGGCTGAGGATTCTTCAAGATGTACTCCGCATTCCGCGACCTTGTTTCGGTTGCAGATGTATACAGAAATCACGTCGCATAAAAGCGAGCGAGAGCCTGAAAAAAACTTCACTTCTCAAGGAGCTCTTGGTCTTGACAGCCCTGTTCCTATTTGTACCTCTTGCTGCGATTTCCGATGCCATCTTGTTTTATTTTTACGTCGTTCTGTCCGCTGATGTAATATATGATGGTATATTTAGGATCATAATGTTGTTATTTATGGTGTCATAATAGAGTTTAGTTGAGAGGGAGTGACACTATCTTGGTGATCAATTGGCAGTTTCTCAAGATTTATAACTTGGTTTCGAATGAAGTTGTTTGGTTGATACTAATTAGGGAGAGAGCGAACATTTCTGGCAGGAAGGTACAGTCATGCATGACTGTTACAACTTGATCCTTGATGCCGGATCCACGTATTTTCGCACGCGGATTTGAATGGTTGTAAATTGAAACTAGAGTGATGTAATGGAATATGTATAGAAAGAAGAAGAGACTTGATAAATAAAAATATCAAACAGTAAACTTCATTTGACAAATTCAGATACAATGTTGTTCATTCATGTGCAGAAAACAGATCCTATGCAATATTGAAACGACGTCCACTCTTCACCTCGTCCTTATTCTTCTTTATCCTCATTTATTTCTCGATGATACGATCGACGCATCGATCCGAGTCATGAGGTACACATCTAACAGAGTATACTTTGTATTTGTACATATAGGAGATACAAAAGCAGGTATTAATATGCCAGAATATAACCGGGCAGATCGGTCTACCAGATATCAGAAAAGATAGCGCACCAGAGCTCGAGTGTCTCGAATCAGAATAACAAATATAAATTCAAGATTGTTCGAGAATGCACATAATCGGGAAATTCGAGTCGTGAGATTGATTTGATTCTATTAGAGAGTGAAAAGTCAAAAGTGGTGAGACTGAAGAACTGAAGAACAGTGAAGTTGAAATATTGATTCGAAGGAATGGAAATTTTGAAAAATAAGGTGCTTCTAGTCGTTGACCTGTGACAAACAAAGACCACTGATTGACGAGACCTCCTTGTAGATCGTGAACTGGTCGTTTCGCGATGACCGTATTTGGGACAATAGATTGGCGGCGATTTCAGTCGAGTTTCTAATACATACTTCGACGGAAAAGATAAGGAGATGTAAAGACTCAGACAATTGGTTTCAGTATGTAAAATAAGCCTGCAATGCCTAGAATTAGTTAAAATTGTTTTCATGGATATTTAAATTGTATGCAAACAATAGATTTCAGTATATAACAGATTTCATCTTTATGGACGGCATAAATCAGGTATCAATATATACACGGAGAAAAATGGACATTAAAAAGTAATATCTAGCTATTTAACTATGGGACGACTATCTTAGATATTTAGATATAATATGTTGATATTAAAATTTAATATCCAGATATTCAAATATAGACAGAAAAAACAAGGACTGAAAGTGTTTACAGCTGAAATCAGTTTTTAGGCTGAATTTCTTAAGACTGAAGTTCAGCCTAAAAACTGATTTCAGCTGTAAACACTTTCAGTCCTTGTTTTTTCTGTGTATAATCCCAATATTCTAACATCCAATATTGTAATCTTTGGATATTAAATTTGAATATCTGGATATTAAGTTTTAATATCAAGATATTATATCTAAATATCTACACAGAAAAAACAAAGACTGAAAGTGTTTTCAGCTGAAATCAGTTTTTAGGATGAATTTCAGTCTTAAGTCAGTTTTTAGTCTTTTTTTAAGACTAAGAAGTCTTGTTTTTAGATTTCTTAGTTTTAAAACAAGACTAAAAACTGACTTAAGACTGAAATTCAGCCAAAAAACTGACTTCAACTGTAAACACTTTCAGTCCTTGTTTTTTCTGTGTAGATAGTCGTCCCATAGTTAAATAGCTAGATATTACTTTTTAATATCCGTTTTTCTCCGTGTACACTGTTAGAAATATATTGAAAATTCAACCATTTTTCATTTACTGTGATTGAAAATTCAAAAACTTTTTATTGAATATTCATTTAGCTACGGTAATTGTAAAAAACTTCAAGTAAAGTAATCGAAGTTTTTTTTTACAGTGTATGATTGATTAAATCAAAACGGTTCAGAAAATATACCTCGATTTTTTAAGGAAATTCAATTCGAGGCCTACTTTCTTAGGAAATTTAAGAAAGGTTTTTAAGGCTTGTATGATCTTGGAATGAAATGCTATTAATCATTTTTAAGGATGGAGAACACTATTAGTTGGTTTTTACAATAGAGAGGTGAAAGAAAGTTAGATTATATGGATGTAAAAGGTACCAGCCAATTAGCCAATGGAAGGCTAACGATGGTGTAGAAAGCATTGGAAACCTTCTGAATTAACTGACTACGCATTCCTGATGAAATAGGAAGTGATTTTAGATTTAGATGAATGTAGGTAACAAGTTTGTGAGTGGGGCATCTCCATGGGAACCAATATCGATTTACGAGAGGGTAAGCGTTTCGATGTTCCGGAAAGCTTCGGCCAACTTTTCCATAATAATTAGGATGGTCAGGAAAAATCAATCTCTTTATTCGATTTTTATTTTTTGGGGGAACAGGATGTTTTATTTAGTAGAAAAGAACATCTACTGATATTAAATGCGTTAATACTTTATTATATTAAAACTTTTTCAAATGCATCTTCTCAATTGACTTTTGCAAACCCTTTATTCCATACTTGCGTCTTTTCCAACTTCCTCTTCAAACCACCGATCCAATTCCACTTCTGAACCTTTCCAGGCTGAAAAATAAATGGAAAACTTTATGACCAGAAATTGCATCTTATTATAGATTAAAATTATTAATCTAAACACTAAAATTCCGAATTTATGTGCTATAAATAATTTTATGAAATTTCAGCATTGATTTTGCTCAACATTTTAAGAGTCACTATATTTCCTTCCATTTTGAAATATATCGCCAGTTAATTGTCACACCTATCTCGTTTAATTATGTATCAATACGTGTGAATATTGTAAACTTAAATAACTTTTATCTCTGTAAGAATACAATCTATGGCAAAAACATGTTTCGAAATTTATTGCTTGTATAAGAGGTCTATCAAAATTTTTCAAGTCTCTGTGTTAAGAAAATTCCCGATCTCAGAATTACGTAAAAAAAATGCGAGTTATTACAGGAATTCTTTTTATAACATTAGCTGTTTTACTTGGTTCAATTGGTAAGTGTAATAAAATAACAAAATACAATTTAAAGTATTTTTATTGAATTTATTGGGTTTATTGGCAGTTTTTCGATTTCCGGAATATTTCTTACAACTTATTAAAAAACATTTCTATTATAATTCTATTAAAATTCTATTCTTTCCACAATTTCCAAAAAAACGTAGAATCTTTTACAAAAATCTGATAAAAAATGGAAGAGGGTTGGCTTCTGGTGAGAGTGCTTGTTGATTAAAGCAAACGCTCTTAAAACAAGTCCATCCCTGGCAAAATGGAGGGAATGAAAGGGAGAGGAGTACATTGAGCGAGCAGCAAAGCAGAAAACACGAAGGGAGACGCGCGATGCGAGGTTAAGAGGGGGTAAAAGGGTATAAAGAGGGGGCGAAAGAGAAATCGAAGTAAAGGATGAGAACGAGAGGGCAAAGGCTTATTGATCTCGCAGGAGTCGAAGGTGTGTTCGCGTTCCTTCCTTCACGAATATAAGGTGGTTGTAAATATATACATGCAGACATGGTACATACATGTGAGGAACGTGTGTCAGAGGTTACGCAAACAGAATGATTGATACATTAGCCTCGAGCCTGCCCTCGGCCTTATCTTTTATTCCAAGCGTTGAATTGATTTCTTTTTGGGGCGAGAGAACTGAGTACCGAACGAATTCAGAAATACTCACTTTCTTTCCTCTTTCTTTTCTCCCCTTTCAACCTTTTCGAGCCTTAAGCTTCAGTCTCGAGAAACATCACTCAAGTGACTTGAATTGAATGTGTTTGAATAAATTTGATAGCACTGAATCGGTCTTAGTGTTGAATAAACTTTCAGCAGTATTTTTCTTGTGAATAATAATAATAAGGTTCTATTTATTTCTTATCGAGACTAAAAATAAAAAAAGTGGTATAACTGATAATTGAGATTGTTATCTCGTTTCTTTGTTTAAAGAAAAATTCAAGCAGTCATTTGAAGAAATGGTCATAAATACTTTTAATGCAGACTACTGTAATTAACTATAATCTGAGGAGATAATTGTAAGGTGTGTAATTAATCGAATTTGCAATTGAAATGCTATATGAGTAGTAATTAGTAGATTATAATAATTGTAGTAGTCTCGTCTTTTGAGAGGGGGAAGACGGTAAAAAACAGAAGAGGGGACTTCGTAGATAATAATTAAAAGGTATGCACGATGAATGAGTCTTGATACTTATCATCCCAAAGAGCGTGAGAATAACAAAGAGTTAGGCGGTATTTTTGTGGGGAACTTAAATTTTTGTTCTCTAATCTTGTATACGGTTGAATTCTTTATTTGATCATCTATTTTTAATTTAATAATAAATAAATAGTAAACAAGTTTGTTTACATTTAGCTCTTGTTCAAACGAAATTTTATTAACACAATAGAAGGCTTGAATGTAAATAATAAATAAATAGCAGTATCGCAAAGCCTTGTTTACAATGAGACAAAATAAGAAATTTTTAAGTTTTGATTATCAACTTTTGAAGGTTTGAAAATCTTGAACATTGTGAATTTGTCATACTTATCTTGTTTAATTACGCTTTAATATAAGAAAATACAGAAATTATAAACTTAAATTACTTTTATCTCTTTAAGAAAACAATATATGAAAAAACGAGTTTGGAAATAACTGCTAATATATAAAGTCTTTCATATCTAGGCCATATTTATTTTTTATCGGATATTTGTCTTACCGACTTTCATTTATTCAGATATTTGAAAAAAATTGAGAAATTTTATCAATTTCTTTTATCTGTTACGAAAAAGTTTTAAAAAATCGAGCTACTGCCATTTTCCCTTTTCATTTCAGGAAAGTTAAGTTTTAGTCATGTTAGAAATAAAAAATATATCTAAAAGCTATTTTTAAAATGATTAATGTTCATCAGTTTCTCTTATCATTTACAGAATGTCCCAGACGTATTTATCCGACAGTACTTCCTAATTTATTTCCATACTTTCAAATTGATAATAATGGTAACATTTACAGTTCTTTATATCCTAACACTCAAGCATTTATTGTTGATAAATATTTTCTTGGAATGGTAGCAGAAAATCCACATCATCTTTATCCAATAATACCTCACAGACCTAATGAAGTATACGACCTTACAACTAATGACTTTAAAATAATAACCCCAGCTCAAAGGGATCGTCTTTTACGTCGCCTCTCTATTAGGGATCGTCAATGAACTACGTGGATTCTTTTGAAACAACTAGTTTATTTTTATTTCGTAAATTTTCATTGTATGTAATAAGAGAAAAATAAAGTCAGAAACAACAGAGAATAAAAAACCGAACACGAATTAAATTTTTACAACCTGCTTTAAAATTGGTATCTTGGAAAAACTTTATGGACCAGAAGTCATATATTAGGAACTATATAGATTAAAACTGATCTAAAATACATGAATTTTGAATTTCATCTTGGTGTTTGCAAATAATTTTACGAAATGTCACAAGTTATCATTGAAACCGAAATATTATACATCATACTTATCTGGTTTGTTTACGCTTTAATATCTGCGAATAAAATAAACTTAACTTACTTTTATGTCTATAACTAAGTAAACAATGCATAAAAACGCGTTTGGAAATAACTCATAATACATAAAGTCTTCCAACATTGTTTAATTCACAATATTAAAAAATTCCTCTCTGAAGTAACTACACATCTACTTAAAAACAATGCGATTACATACAGGCATTCTTTTCTTAACACTAGCTGTTTTAATTAATTCTGCACGTAAGTATATATATGTCTATAATTTAAAGTGTTCTTACTTAAGCTTCTTGTTCTTCCATATCGATTTCTTTGCATTTATCTTTACATTTAACGAATTTAAACATTATATAAGGATTAAAGTTCATTAATATCTATTACCATTTACAGAATCAGTTATTAAACTTAACCAAAATAAACGTACTTATCCGGAACGACTTCCTCATCTGTCACCAATCTTTAAAATTGACGATAAGGGTAAAATCTACAGCGTTTTATATCCTGACTCTGAAGCACTTGTAATTGATAAATACTTTCTTGGAATGGTATCAAACAATCCACGTCAATTTCATCCATTAGTACCTCATGATCCTAATGAAGTATACGACCTTTTAACTCAAACGTATCAAGTACTAACCACAGAAGAAAGGTTGCGTCTTCAACGTGGTTTTCCTATTAGAGATCAACCAGAATCACCTCCTCATGGTTCATCTAGTCACGCATCTGCTTCATCTAGTGGGCAAAGAGGTTCAAATAAATAAATCGAGTTATAAGAAAAATGTGAAACTAATGTGCAATTGTTATCCGAAGAAATAGATAATTACATTAAGAATTGTATAGTTGATAAATAAAAAATGTTTTATTTCACACCGAAAAATATATACCATGAATCAAGGGAAAATATTTGTTGAAATTGGAGAATACTCTTACTTTTGCTTGTTCACACCAAATTTCATTAGTGCAATAGAAACATTATTATAATTTAAATGTAATACCTTCCCAAATTATGTAAATAAAATATAAAATATATAACAAAGTTTAACGACAATGCACGGAGAAAACTGGATATTAAATCGTAATATCTAGCTATTTACACAGAAAAAACAAGAGCTGAAAGTGTTTACAGCTGAAATCAGTTTTTAAGCTGAATTTCAGTCTTAAGTCAGTTTTTAGTTTTATTTTAAGACTAGGAAATATAAAAACAAGACTTCTTAGTTTTAAAACAAGACTAAAAACTGATTTCAGCTGTAAACACTTTCAGTCCTTGTTTTTTCTGTGTAGATATAATATCTTGATATTCAAACTTAATATCCAGATATTAAAATTTAATATCCAGAGATTAAAATATTGGATGTTAGAATATTTGGATTATATATTTGAATATCTGGATATTAAGTTTTAATATCAAGATATTATATCTAAATATCTAGATAGTCGTCCCATAGTTAAATAGCTAGATATTACGGTTTAATATCCAGTTTTCTACGTGTGGCTATTTTATGAAATATCACGAGTTTGTCATACTTATCTCGCTTTATAGTTACGATTTTATGTACAAATATCAGTGGAGGTTCCAAGGAGGGAAAATGGGTGACATATCCCCCCCCCAAGAGCCTCAACTCTTGGAAGTCAAATTAGGAAATTCACCCTTCGATATCAGAAAAAAAAACATAAAAATAAAAAAATGATTGGTCAATTATTTTAAACTATTCACTGGAAACTATGCCAAACAACATTATTTCTAAATTTTAGGTGAAAATTAATTCCCCCCTCCCCAAGAATTATTTCTGGATTCGTCCCTGCAAATATCGTATAGTTAAATTACTTTAATCTCCTCAAGAATTACGCAAGGTATGAAAAAAACGTGTTTCGAAATTTATTGCTTGTACATAAAGTCTCCAAATTTTGTAAGTCTCTGTTATAAAAAAATTCTCTCAGAATTAGCTCTACATCCTCTTAAAAATAATGGGATTAGATACAGGCATTATTTTCTTTACATTAGCTATTTCACTTTATTCTGTGGGTAAGTATAATCAAATAACATTATATAGCTACAATTTGTGTTTTTATAATACTTTTTACAATTTGTGTTTAATATAATACTTTTTCTTCTGTGTAATTCCATGATGTTTTATGCCTCGTATAAACTATTAAAACAAAAAGTTTGTAAAGAATCATCAATTCCATATGTTCCATATGTTCATGCGAAAAAAATTTTTAAGACAAATAAGTAATTAAGTAACTAATTCCCCCTTTTAATGCGTTAATAAAAGTAAAATATTTGTGGATGTGCGGAGTTTAATAATCTAAGGATTAATGTTCTATTTCACTTTATTCTGTGGGTAAGTATAATCAAATATTTCAATTTGTGTTTTTATTTAATATAATACTTTTCCTTCCGCGTAATTGCCTAGATGTTTTATGCCTCGTATAAACTATAAAAAAAAACGATTATAAAGAATCATCAATTCCATATGTTCCATATGTTCCATATGTAAATTTTTAATACAAATAAGTAATTAAGTAACTAATTCCCCCTTTCAATGCGTTAATAAAAGTAAAATATTTGTGAATGCGCGGAGTTTAATAATCTAAGGATTAATGTTCTTCAATTTCTACTTTTATAGCTTCAACTGGCACCTGGACTGGCACCAAACGTATTTATTCGACAGTACTTCCTTATCTTCATCCAAACTTTGTAATTCGCAATGGTAAAATTTTCAGTCATGAATATCCGAACGGTGAGGCACTTATAGTGGATAAATACTTTATTGGAATGGAAACAGAAAATCCACATACACTTTATCCAATAATGCCTGGTAGACCTAATTTCGTTTACAACCTTAGAACTTACCAGTTTAATGTAATAACGGCTGAGGAAAGGAATCGTCTTATCAATGGTCTCCCTATTAGAGAAGATGATCCACCATCACCTCCTGCATCATCTAGTAACCAAAGAAGTGAAAAGTAAAGAAGGTAACATTATGTAATTCGAGTTTTGAAAAATATAAAACAAATTTAGTAGATTAAATTAAATAAAAAATAAATAAAAATTAAATTACATAGTTGACAATTTATCAAAAATGTTGAATCAAAGAAAAATATTTTTTAGAAATGAGAGTGATATTTTATAGAACTTCACGATCTCGCTCATCACCTTTCAAAACTCTTCAACAACTACGATATTTTCGTTTCGAAAATTTTTATTTTATATCATAAGAAGAAAATAGCATCAGAAACAGCAGGGAAATTAAATTTTTATCTTGGAAAATTTTATAATCAGAAGTTATATGTATATTAGATATAGATTAAAATTCTTAATCTAAAATACATTAATTCTGAATTTCATGATGATTAAAGATAATTTGACGAGATTGTCTTGATTTATTGCTCGACATTATGAGAATCACTATCACTAATCCTTCCGTAATTTTTTTAAATATCACGAATTTGTCATAATTCGTTTAGTCACGGTTTAATACAATACAAATATTGTTTAATTAAAACAATTTAATTTCCACAAGGGCATAATGTATAAAAAAAAACTTATTTCGAAAATTTCTTCAATATATAAGGTCTCTCAAAATTTTTTAAGTCACAGTGTTAAAAAAATCCTGTCAGAATTAGCTACACATCCTCTTAAAAAAATGCGAGTTATTAGAAACATTCTTTTTATAACGTCAGCTGTTTTACTTACTTCTGTGGGCAAGTATTGTAAATTATTATTATTATATTATATAAAATACATAATAATATATCTATACAATTTAAAGTGTTTTCATTTAACAAAATACTTTTCTGCCAGTGTATTTGAAAGATATTTTACATCTCGTATACATTATCAAAAAAATATATTAATCGTTTATAAAGAATCATTAACTGCATATGTTTAATTGACATTCTTAATATATATATATATATATATTACAATTATAATTGTAATAATCTAAGGACAGTTTATCAATTCCTGTTTTCGTTTTTAGAATCAGTAATTCATCATCCATAATGGTAAAATTTCCAGTATTGATCATCCTAACACTGAAGCATTTATAGAAGATAGATACTTTCTTGAAATGGTATCACGACAAAGAAGCGAAGTTATTCCAATAATTCGTGGAAGACCTAATTTGGTTTACGATCTTGTAACTTATGAGTTTGACGTAATAACTTCATTTCAAAGAGATCGTCTTCTACGTGGCCTTCCTATTAGAGATGGAGCAACATCATCTGCAGGTGCTTCATCTAGTGGGAAATAAAGTTAAAAAAAAATCAACTGATCAAACTTGTGGACATATTTTATTGTAGTTAGATAATTATATTTTATCATCATATTTTATAGACATCACTACTGTTTATACCAGTGCACTCTTTGTTAGATGAGATCATGCTATTCAGTCTCGCTTACGATGCACTGGACCTCACACTGCATATTTCAAATAAATCTTAATTATCCTACATCAGAGTATTTCATTTATTTAATTGGCTCGGTAATAAATCCCTCACTGTTAGAAATATATTGAAAATTCAACTACTTTTGATTGAATATTCATTCAGCTACGGTAATTGTAAAAAACTTCAACAAAAGTAATTGAACTTTTCTTTACAGTGCTCACAAACTGATCACCTGGAGTGTCAGCTGATCAGTTCAGTTCCTCCAGATGATTAGTTTGTCTATTCAGTTTTCTCCGCCCAGATTCAATAAATGGTTCAATTTTTTGATATCAATAATTACTTTCCTTTGATTTGAAAACTCTTCTTCAACTTCATACTCTTATACTGCACAAAATATATTAAACTTCATTCCATTCCAGCTAAAACTTGTTAATTCAGCCTCGTCAAAAATTCGAATTCGAATTCGTATCTCGAGTCGAATTTTCGCAATGATCGTGAGTTCGCCACCAGAGAACAAAGACCAGTCTTTGTATCGTGAGGGTATTTTTTTATCAGCATTCGCCTCGCGATATCCGCGTTCGATCGAGTTCCAGTCGAGCGGCAAAGATCGGTGGGACGATGAATCTCGTTGCGCGGGTCCGCGATCGGATCTGCACGTGCATTTTTTCTTAAAGCCCAAGTGAGCTCCATTCATTAACGGGTTGGCTTCCACGTCTTATCGGATCTCGTCCTGCAGCAACCAGGATTGGGCTTGCAGCTCGGAGGTGTTACGGTTCACGTTTAATTAGCGGCGGAATGAATAAGTTAATCAAATGACCGACTCGCTGGAAAAAGGGATAAGATGCCAGAGAGGGAAATAAGTGGATATTCAACATGCTTTTATTTTCCATGGCAAGCTGAACCGCTCGCAATGGTAATTCCAGTAAGAGGCGTACTTCCCGTCGTGAAAACGAATCGTTTCATGCCCTCTTCATTATGAACGGACTCAGATATCTTCGCAACGAACTCAGACATTTTCGCAACGGACTCAGACCTTCGCAACGGACCTCGACGTTCTTTTACGATTCCATTCCACGGATTGCCTTAGTACTCTTGCTGAATTCATTACAAGATCTAAGCAGATATGGTTTCCATCTTCTTCTCGGGAATCAATGCTTTTTTTTAATGCTCTTTTCCCAAGGTTCTACTTTACTCGAAATCTATTGTCTTCGGTTTTACTAAATTAACTCTTTTTATGTGCACTGTATTTACACTGAGAAAAATGGATCATAAAACTTAGATGTTAAAACTAGAGTATAGTATCCGGTAACATAAAATATGTTAATGTATATGATCTATAAGGAAGAAGATAATAAACGCCCGTAAAGTGTCATGGCGGACATGGGTCATCCATGTGTTTTGCTCTTTTCTCAAACACGTGAACGTTTTGTCTCGGACTTTTCATAGATAATTGATTATTAACAAGTTCGTACATTGGAATCCGATTTTAGGAGAAGTAAATATTGTTTAAAACGTGATATATATATATATATATATATATATATATTCCTGATGTGGTATTTGTTATTTATAAGGAATCTAGTTTCTTTAGAGTTTGCGAGTTGAGTGGTTAAGGATTTGTCATTTGAGAAAAAGGATTATATTGTTATAATTATCATTATCAAAATTGCGGAGTAAGTGATATTTTTTGCTTTATAGATTATGTAAAATGTTGATTAAAATCTTAGTGTTGGTACAAATTTTAATACCTTGCATTATAAATTCTAATATTGTGGATTATAAATTTTAACATCTTGGATTATAAATGTTAAAATTTATATTCTATTCAGTTTATAATCTAAGATATTATCTGATAATATCTTTTTTTTTAACATCTAGTGATTATGGTTTTAATAATCTAGATTGCTGTCCCATAGTTAATAGTCCAAGATTATACCTAGTAACATATTTTTCATTACTGTTTACAATCCATTTTTCTCAGTGTACATTTT
The DNA here is from genome assembly GCA_900474275.1 of Synergus japonicus. Classification (NCBI taxonomy): domain Eukaryota; kingdom Metazoa; phylum Arthropoda; class Insecta; order Hymenoptera; family Cynipidae; genus Synergus; species Synergus japonicus. The sequence goes on from UCOH01012081.1 coordinate 27,752, forward strand.
TTAATTTCTTGGTTTTCTAATATTTTGGTTTCTCGATTAAAAGTTTGTTTACATATATTAAAGAATGGAGAAAATGTAGGGAGTTTAAAACGAGGAATACGATGTAGAATTGTGGTGAAGCAATCATAAAGAGACGCCATGTCATGAAATTTCAGAACCCTCAGCACGTCACCCCAGAATTCAATTTTCAGCTTGATTTGTCAGACCTTTAGGGTCAAGGAAGTGCGAGGAGCTCATTTCGTGCTTTTTGCACTTCTTTTCTTATTGTTTTGATTTTATATATTAAGACTATATACAGAATGATTTGAAAAATCCAGAAATTTCGAAATATTTTAAAGATTAGGTTTAAAAAATAGTTAAAATGATATAAGACATTTTGAAATCCAACACGCTCGAAATCGCTAGAAATGGAGCGTAACATAAATCTTGAAACCAGCATGAAGCCGTCGTGATTTTCGATGCGGAAACGTTATGTTCTCGTTGACAAACCACACGAAAACCATAATCGAGTTGACGACATGGCTTATCTCGCCAAACCTTCGCTCTTGATGTCGCACGCAAACCGTAAAAAAATTCTGCACGTGTTTGCGCAAATACTTGCAGAGGGGCTCTTGCTTTATCACATGATTATGAGAATGATAATGATAATTATAATATTTATCATAGCAGTAATGCATCTAGTCCAGATATACGCTCAAAAAAGAATATTTTTACTATATCAAATGATTTTGTGAAATACGAGATAAAATATAAGTCAAAGAGGAAGTTCACAGAATTAGAGTCGCGTGCATTTCATCCTGAAGAGGATACTCAATGATGAGCTCTTTTTATGAAAATTTCGTGCGGGGGAAAACACGGTTTTTCGTGTATTACCTACAGTCAGAAGCAATTACGCCTCGCAAGTAAATTGCATATTGTTTTAAATGGCGTGGTATTGCAGACTACATCTGCAGTGGCTCTGATCAAGCAAAAACTAACTTCCTATTCTAATAGCGGCTCATTAGCTTCTTTTAATCACAGACATTACCGCAATCCGGATAATTGCAGGCACACGGATCTCGAACTGCGACTCCAGGCGCGTTTATTACAAATATAATGAGCCATGTAAGAGCTTGGTTATTTCCAACGCTGTTTGCCAATGATACACTCGGAGAAATGAGTTGTTTCAAAGTGATGCGAAACTCTGGAGGATATTCACTTGATTAATCCTCGACTGATCAGCTCTTTCATTTGTTTACGCAATTAACTTCTTTTATCATAATTTATCGCAGTTTACTGTAAAATTTAACTTTACTTAAAGATTTAACTTTAATGAAAGATTTAACTTTATGATTAAAGATTTAACTTCGAGCTCTTCTTTACTAGACAAAGGGTAGACAAGCCGTATTTAATCGATATTAATTATTGTTTCAACTGCGTAATTAGAAATGGTCTGCGAGTCGTAATATTAATTCTAATGAGACTGAAATATCCACATTAATATTGAGCATCAGAGTCGCTCTGTTGGAGATGCACGGATATTAAATGCATTCAATATCCATATTCAATTCAGCGGTTATAGATCCGTATTCACAGATACAAAATACGAACACTCTGCTTAAGGGACACTTGAATAATTAGGGTCTTACACACTCACCTCAAGTATCACTCAAGAGTAGTGAGCTTTCTAATATCAGGGTAAGGCACCCTATCGCGTGACTCCGACATGTATATAGAACTGACTATTTGAGTCACTAATATTTTTATATGAACGTCTTTTACGTTCATTATATAAAATTAGAACCTGAAAATAGAGAAATAGAGATTTTACAGCCCAGAATATGGCAAATAACATATTTATCATTGGTTCTGGTTGTAATCTTTTTCTTTAATTCAAACATCTTTCATCAGTAATGTAAACAATGATAATTAATTAATTCTTTTGCACAGTAAAAGAATTCAAAAACCAATGGAGACGCAGCAATTTCAATATGAATGGACGAACAGAGAATATATTATGAAACTAACATACTGTATTATAAAGATTACAAGAACAAAAGCGCGCTCCGCGCGCGCATTTATGTTCTTTTTTAATATTAAATAATTTATTATATTTTATTTCTCTAATCCCCTTAAAACCTAGATTAAACTTTGTGAAAATCTCTAAAAATTCCTAGAAACCTTTTGAAATTCCATGACAAACTTTAATATCTCTTTATATATTTTATATCCCTTAAAAATATTATATAGAAATCTTATAAAATTCCATGAAATCCTTTAAAATTCTCACAAAATCATTAAAATATCAGAAAATTCTCTCGAAATCACTTCAAATTATTATAAATCTGATAAAATTCCTTAAAACCTCATAAAAGTCTTACAAAGCTTTTAAAATCTCTTAAAATTTCACGAAATATTCTAAAATCCCATACAATTCTACAAAATCGTTTTAATATCCTAAAAATCTCTTGAATTTCATAAAAATCATCTAAAAATCATGAAAAATGCACACAAAAACCTACAAAATCATTAATCTCTTGAAATCCATGTTAAGATTAGTGAAAATCTCTAAAAATTTCTAGTAAACTCTGAAAATTTCTCAATTAATTCTTAAAATCTCTTAAAATCATTAAAGATATCATCAAATTCCATGAAATCCTTAAAACTATTACGAAATATTTTTTAAATCATAAAAAGCCTTTGAAATTTCTCAATAAAATTCTACGATAACATTTAAAATCCCATTATCTCCCATGAAATCTTAAAAAAGTTCCATAAAAATCCTATTCTTTTCAATGTATTTTGAGTTTAGACTCGTGACAAAATGAATATTAACGAAACCAAATTCAAAATTTCAAATTCAATTTACGCGGAATTTACAGTTTGGCAAGTATCGATTGTTGAGAATCACTATCGATACTTACAGGACGAATCAGAAGTACGGTATAGGCGTTACGATATTTCGACTTCGACTCAATCATCTTTTTAGAATAGATTTCAGATTTGTCTGCCTAGACACATGTAAGGGAAGTTCCTGCTGACAAAGCATATTTCTTCTTAGGCGCGGGAGTTGATACCCACTTCAGAATACATATATACGTAACCATGAGCGCGTGAAGTGAATTTGTCCCGAGGGTCCTACGACAAATATTTTCCTCGTGTCTACACTTTGCAGGCCTATAAGGGAGTTACTTAAGTGTTTTACATAAGGGTGTGACCTACGAAGGGTCTGGTATGCCAGGCACGCGTCGTGATTTGTTTTCCCTTTTCACTTTTCGACCCATATAAATACTTAGAAAATATTAACTCAACCCACACCCTAAATAGCTATCGAATTCGGGCTTCGGGATATGGAAGAAAATATCAATCGGTCAGATAAGGGGAGCATAGATAATTTACAGATATCTGAGTACTTAATCACGAGTCCGGAAGGATTATTACATCACTAGTGAATATTAAAATAAGGAATGGCTATTGAAATACTTTTTTTATTATTGGATTTATATAATTGAAATGGGAAATTATAGGGAGTCAATAATGGAAGGTATTAATGCTACATTTGGATTTAGATTAGGATGATGTTTTGCCAGCACGAGATCATTATTCGACTCTGCGCATTATACTAAATAATGGTATACAATATATAGCTTCAATGCATGTAGGGGTTGTTATATATAACATATGGTGTACCAATCTATTCTATGGAATAAAGATAAATAAGATCTAATTTCCTGAATTTTTTCCAATATACTGATATTGCTCATCATTCTGAACCTATCAGCTGAAGGTTAAAGGGTGCAGCGTTCATTTTTAGGAGATTGACGATGCCTTTATCGCATTATCACGTTTTTGTTACAACCTATTCTTGGGTCAATGGTACAAGCTTATTATCCATCATAACCACGAGCAACAGCGATTGGTTGCAAATAATAAATGGCGCGTAGGTTGTGTACCTACTTTGCGCCTTAAGGTAAAATCATGAAAGAGTAAAATCATGAACAAGCCAGGTGAACCAAGGGGACGTTGATAGTGCGCTGCAGTCACGCAAATTAACTGGGTCCTTAATTTTGAACGGGTATTCAGGGAACGATCAATTCATGATTATCTGCAATATGTTGAAAACGATCTCGAATACTTCGTAGGTCGAGGCAGGTCATGGTGGACTTATCCCTTCTATTCCTTATGAGTTTGTGACTCAAGAAATCGTGGGTCTATTCGCCATAATCAATAACTATGGCATAACTACATTTAATTCTAGTGCATGCATAGTTTGATATTAATGTTATTATGTATCATAGCCTTTGTAATCAGATATGCCTTATATAATATATAATACCACAGTCTCGGACATTTAATCAATGCAACGAAGCACTTGAGAATACCATACTCAGATATATTTATGTAAATTTACTTTGAACTCTTTAGACTCTTTAGACTCTTTAGACTCTTTAGAGCATTAAAAATTGGCGAGAAACAACAGAAGCATCACACTTTTGCCACTAATGAGGCCGGCTGTGCATTCCTCGGGTTCTTAAAGCGCAAGCGCACTCGCTAACGTCCGATTTCGTCGGCCCGCGAATCTATGCAAATGAGAGGCCAATTATGTTGCGAACCCGTAAAAACTGCACCTTGTTAGAGCGACGGAGCAGCGTGACGCAATGTCGGAATGAGTAGGGAAAGGAACACAAAGAGAATGTCGAGAGAGTAAAAGGGAAAAACAAAAAAGAAGAAAAAAAAACATGCAAGGGAAAAATACTGGAATATAGAAGGAGGGATAAGAATAAAGGGATGATGGTTGAATCTGAATCGATTGATTTGTCCCTCTTGTAGACGAGATGCTGCACCTCAAGAATGTCTTTTCTTACTTCTTACTTTATATATACAATTCTTCGCCATTTTAAATGAACACTTGTATGTTGTATATATGCTATATATATATATATATGCTTTGAAGTTGTAAGAGGCCAGCACCTGCAGAATTATATGAAGAGGAGGAGATAATCAATGGGTAGGAGCTGAAAACGGTGGCGATGGCTAACCGCGGTCGATAAGGGGATTCGTGCGAACACCTTATTTTCATAAACGGTCGTATTAAGAGAGCGTAAATTGGAAAGTGGGATGGGGTTCGAATGACTGCCTGTTCATTCTTTGAATGACATTATATCCTTGTATGTGAATATTGATTCTGACAAGAAGGGGATTCTGCAGAAGCTTCACGGCTGGTTCTTGAATTTCAAAAGCGCTGAGAGAATCGGTTCACTGAAAGGAAGATTGAATTTGGTTTTTTATATTATAGTGCGAGGAACTCTATACTGGGATTAATAGCTACTTAGAGTCACGCGAAATTTTCTTCTCCAAAATTCTAAAGAGATGAAATATATACAACTCTTCCTTATATTAAAAAATGCCAGAGTTTCGATGATGTCATGTTCTTCTCGCATCTCTTGATTGTTCATTTCATCATTTTTTTTGCTCTTATGCTCACATGTCTCTTTATTGCTCGTTGATTGTCCCGCATACGGGTGTTTTCATTGGGCGCAAGTACACACGTCTCGAAGCAAGAACCTGGATCAGAAGGAACCTCGGAAGGAACCTTACCGAGGGATCCAGCTCGGTGTAAGTAAGCACCTGAGCGTACAAACGAAGCGAGGCTAACGAGCGAAAGAAGGATAGGATTAGACTCTTGGTAATAAGCCGATACAATAAGAGGGTCAGAGAAGGCAATATATCGCGCCCAACTCGTGCGAAAAGGATGCTGAAGCCTCCTAAAGTAGATTCGTGCCGAGCGCCGGAATATAATGACGTGCGAGAGATGAAGGGAGACAGAAATAAAGCATCGTGATACCATGTGAGAGAGAGACAAACAATGAAAGGCACGGCGAAACAAAACAAGAAGAAAATGCAACGAGGAAGAAAGAAGAAGAGAAAAGGAAAGGGGAGACTTCGAGTGTCGGCACCTCGCCGCCAGAGCGGACCACACACGTCGACAAGGGGTTCTCAATCTGCGACTTTCTGCATCAGGAGAGCAGTAATTTATCGCATTATCTCGACGATCTTTTGCTCCTTTACCCTTCGCTTTTTCGGCTCAACGTCAATTCACATTATCATGGCCTGCAGCCGAAAGACAAGGACTCTAAATGCATCTAACGAAAGTCCGCGGTGTTTGTTTTAATGAGCAATAAGGGTGCCTTGTTGAAATAAGGCCTTTAAAAGTATCGAATATTGCCGTTTTATCAATTCTGATCTGGATTTGAATCCAAACATCGAAATGCTAAAACATCGGAAAGCTGAAACATTGAAACACGTTTAGCGATGCGGAACATCATTGAAATAAGTACGCATCATTGCTTGTAAAAGGATTCGCTTGGTTAAAATACATCTCGCGTATTGAAAATTTATGAATCCTGTAAATCATGTCGAATTGTAAATTATGATTGAAAATTGGAATATGTACGAGAAAACCACAAAGCGGTACCTTGGCATGCGATTTAATCGTTTTGAATGCCTTTTTTGCTGGGTTTCTGATACGCCCGACCTTCATGTAACGATCTTATACGATTCCCCTCTTTGGGCAGCTTAATTGTTTTCCAAGAATCGAGACTCGCATCATCCTCGGGCAATTTTCAATACCTAAAGACATTTTGATTGCATACGCAAACGAGGTGTCTGAAAGCGTGTAATTTTAAATTTTATTGCTCATTTCAATAATTTCCCCTTCATTGCGTCAATGCCAAATAAAAAATGAAGAAATTATACGCGCTACTGGATGATCCTATCAAATACAGGAATTTAATGACCATAGAGAAAATAGTGGGGGATATTTGGACTGGTTCAAAATTCAAATATAAAGATTCTAGGCTAGTGGAACGTCAGGGTTGATTTTCTGCAGGTGCATTTAAAATTTAAAGGAAAATGAAAAGTCGACCCTGACCCACTCTTCATGCTGAAGATGGGTGAATTCTTTCCTCTAATCGCCAAATCCCGTTTGCTTGGCCTCGGGTCTTTCGTCACGCTCGCTCCTGTCAGAGTGGCTTCGGGTTTGTTTGTATTTTCCGCGTCACGCCTCGACGCCCTCCTGACATCCGGCGTCAAAACAGATCAAGAGTTTCGTTCTACTCACGGTTATAGCAATCTTTTCGCACTTGGTTTCTTCTAGGCTGTTTGTGTTCTTAACCGTTTCCTTCTTCACCATGTACATATGGGAATTGCCTTTTTGCACCTCTTTCTGCATTTATATGGCGATGAAAATGCGCGCGATTTAATCACACGCTGCATTCTGTATATTTACATTATTCACTGTAATTAATTAAGGAGAATAATTTAATAAACATAAATGTTTCAAGTCGCCTCCTCATCATGTTAACTTAAATAAAAAATTTCCAAGGAGCATTTATATATTCCAATAATTTATCTTATATTTTAGATCTATTTTGAAAATAATCCTGTTTAATTTAAAGGCGAGAAAAGTCAAAAATGCTAAGTCGATTTTCGGCTTTTCTGGGAAACTGAACTCCACAACACCTTCCTGTCAAAAAGTCAGTATTCCCCTAAACACGACTTTTGACTTTTTGAGTCGGATCATCTTAGGAAAAGTATGTTTTCAGGCGGTGGGATTACGCACATCTTGTTATAGTCTACGCGATTATATCGGATCAGCTTTTCAAACTTGCAGCTTTCAGGATTAACTTCAAGGATTTGCTAATCTGCTCGACCAGCACTGGGATTTTGGCAGTCGGAATTCAATATTTATTCTATTTGTATCATTTCTACTGGTTCCAATTTCAGCATCAGACCTAACAGTTGAAATTCCTGTGTCTGTACCTGCAACCTGATTTCCCGAGACAATTTTATCTGGTTTCTTCCTATTGTGACGGTAAATTTGTCGCGGGTCCCATGATCGTCAGTCAAAGACAAACTGTCAAGGACAACAGGGTCAGCAAAGTTTTGACGTCTTAACTCAGTCACGGAAAATCAGATTATCTCCACAGGATAAGGCCACCCGTCTCGTTCTTGCTTCCAGTACATAGAGTAAACCACGGCCTGCCTACCTGTATCAGCTACCTGACAGCATCTCTACGGATCTCATACATTCGCCGTTTTCACGGGGAAAAAGAGTCGCCTTGAGCAGCTCGTACTCTTGGCAATTTTTCAATTTTTCACCCTGCGTGAAAAAAAGAGTATATACTCGATTTCTTCGTCGCGCTCCAGAGATTCAGACCCCCAAGGTGCAATTGGTCACAGGGAACAATGAGACCCCCCGTCTTGCTTAAGTATAAACAAACCCTTCTTCCTTGACCAGCATCCCGACTGATTTCGACTGGTGAGCTATGGTACTCTCACCGCAATGCACAATGAGACATAGATCGTCTTTTGTGTCGAGGCCCCTCAATTCCCTGCTGAAATATTGACTGCTCCACTATCTTCTAAACGAAGCAACTGTAATTGAGACCATGTCTTCTGATTTATTGCTCATCCTCTATCTCTTTACTCTGGAGACACCTTTTTTTTCCTTCAAATTTTAGAAGTTAACTTTTCAGTAAAAAAAAATTATGTCGTTGAAAGAGTTTCAGTTGACAGGTCTGTCTTCAGAGGAAATGAAAGGAATGCATTTTTGAGAAAGCTTGACAAATAGTTGGCACCTTTTGGGTGTGAAATTAATTTAAAATCAGATTTTATTTCTATCTCTTATTATAAAAAGCGGGGATTTTATTCTGCAGTAACATAAACCAGAGTAGTGGATTTAGCGAAAAAATAAAAGAGGAAAAGAGAATAAATATCAAAAGGAACGATCTTGTTCTTTCGCGCGATCAACAGATTGTTAAACCTCCACGCAAGAGCGACTGGCAGCCATTATTAATTAGCAGGGGGAACTTTGCCGTCGGCGTATGAAATTCATGTTCCCTCCCTGATCTCATTAATCTCTTCAAGGTGGTATTGTGATATACGAAACTAATTCATGCTCAAAACATTTTTGCCAGCACAACACGACCTTGCTACATCAACATCATCAACAAAGGAGAAAGTGTTACCCTTGTGGATTTCAGTTTTAGGAAATTGGAAATATTTTCTGCTGCGTCAACTCGACATTCAGATGTGAAAACATTCTCATTGTCAGGAAAACATTCTCATTGACCGAAAAACATTCTCATTGACTGGATAACATTGATTTTGACAGGAAAACATTTACTTTGTACACACGTGAACAAGAGTAGCCCAGAGGGTAGTTGTTTGGAAAAAGAATCGGTTTTCTTCAACGGGTAACCGTAGCAAAATTTCCGACGCTTTTCAGAGTTGGCGCACCTTTCCGGTGATAGCAATTCGAATGGAACGAATTGTGTTTTCGAAACACGGATGCTTTTCCTAAATTGTGCGGGATGCCCGTGACGGAAGTTGCTTCCGAGACACCTGCGCCATCGACCGAGGCGAATTGGGACCTTCGAATGGTCCCTGCTTCCATGGCCTCGAAGATGCGTGGTCTTCAACGGCGCCGATCTGATGGGAACAAAGGTTTTCTGCATAAATGGCTTGTTATTTAGGTGAAGGTTACTCGAATATAGGCGAATGGAGATTCATTTCTCCTCCGTTTCGCTCGCAATTGAGTTCTTATATAATCAGATTGAAAGCACAACGTATAATAGGAATAATATTATGCAAAATCAGAATGCTTTATTAATATTTCATAAGTCCATTCCGACTCTCATTTCCTTTGTACATTTCTGCTAATCAAGTTGTCAACGTGAGATCTACATCCGGAATTAGAGCAAAGTAATATATGTATATATATGTATATATATTATTTTTTTGTAATATATTTTTACGATTGTGAAATGTGGAAGAGAGACATAAAATGATATTGAAGATCAGCAAATGAATGAATTGACTAATGATAAATTAATTTGAGTAATTTTTCATCCGAGATCCGTATTGCGGATTATGAATAAAAGCAGCAAAACAAGCCGCCAATTCAATTTCAATCTGATCTTTTATTACGCCTTTGAAATATATGTTCTTTTGATTAAAATAAAGGAGATTCAGATACAGTAAATCACGAATATTACGTTAAATCCAGCGATAATTCTGAGGAGCATTAAAGGCTCGTAACGATATGGGCTCTCGAGTCTTATTCAGCGATAATCTATTCCTGCCTCTAAAACCAAAGTGATTTATATTACACGATTTGACGTCAGCCAGGAATTTCGAATCTCTTCCAGTGTTTCTCAATGATAATTAGAGGCTGATAAACACGGGGAATTAAAGGTTTATATGTAAAAATGGCATCAGCTATAATATCGCGTGTATAATTTATAGGATATGATACCATTTATGAACTCTTTCAAGCGGCTAAGTCCATAAAAATAAAATTTTCCGAACGACGTAACAAGACCATTAATTAGCGTATAAAAGCAAAGTGTAGTGTGCCAACGAAGGAACGCGCGACGACAGTTTATTCATGCCGAGTGTACACACAGGCGAATAAAGTATACATACATAGAGAGAAGTACCCCAAAGAGATGAACTCGCCTCGTTTATCACCTCCCCACCGATAAATCAGTACGGAATGCTTTGCGGTTCCCCATCGTGTTAGAACGGTTTATAAGCAGCAGCGGGTTCCCTGGGGTGCGGTTATCTTCGCGTGTACCGGGTGTACGTTATCTCGGTGCAGCATGTAGACTAATAAATACGCGTATAACCACGAACACGAGTCGACAGTATATGTATATGTATACGTATAACACGCCTGGATACGCGCCCTATGGGGGTGAACCACCCCCGTTCTTCACTCGAGTGGGTGTGGTCGCTGAGTGTTTATAAACTGGATTAGGGGAATCATCACAGCTTATGAGACTCCGGGGTGTGTCCTCTTCTTCCCGAGATGGACGCCAATTTCATACTTTTCATGCCATTTACTTATAGCTGCTGGAAAAATATTATTCAAATCTCTTCTGAAGGGAAGACATAATATATTTCTGAAGAGAGAATTTTTTGATACTAAGAAAAATGGATCAGATTCGAAACTGCGATCCATATTTATGTTAAATCTACTTGTAATCTATTTTTGAGATTCATGATCCATTCGAAAATTAATATACAGGGTTCACATCCATTTCGTTTATAAGAAAATTTATTTAGGCATATACATAGAATACGTTTCTGACAATTAGCTCGTCAATGAAATGACAGAATTACTTTTTAAAAAGAAATTGCATTACTGCATTTAGCCAGTGTCTTATAAAGTTCACTCAAAGAGTGGACATCGTTATATAGAATTTATAATTAAAGACTCATACATGTATGTAATTAAATAAGAAAATTGCATGAGGAGATTGATAAATTACAAAGCATATTAATTGAAAACTCACTGGCAGTTACTGTACACAAAAAATAAAACAAACTCCGTGAGAGTTGCCTTATATTGAATGTCACAATTAAACCTACTTCATTATTTATAATTTATTTAGTTTTTCGTTGTATAAAAAAATCTGCTTCGATTTAGAACGAATTGATTGGGGAAAACATAGTGAATTGTTTATGAATTCATCTAATACTATTTATTAAATCTATTTACCATTTAATCTAATATTATTATCTGAATCTACTATTATGTTCTCATCCCTGCACATCATATACAAAAAGATACCGTCGCATTGCAAATTTAGACTTCGTCTCTGGCATGAGGAGACACCACAAATTTCAACGGACTTCTTAACGATATAGCAAGTTACCCGTGTAGTGAGGAAGCTGGAATAAAAAATCTTTAGTCCCCATATGTTAGCGAACAAGTCGCGCGCGTCGAGAACGTGGGCGTCTCGATTTCCCCAGGACCGCCTTCGTTTCCCCTCCATGGAAATTCTGGTGGGGGATAGAGAATTCTGATTGGTTCGCAATGAGTGCGCGAGGGCCGTACTCCGCATTAATTATTCTAAATAAGTCGTCGCCCTACGGCGGCTGATTATAAAGTTTGCAGTCCCATAAATAGAACCCGTTTACAAATCGCACGCTGGAATAATGATCACGCTTCCCCCTGCTTGGAAATGTAGTGGGAAAGAGGCAAGGGGCGAGAAATCTTCCCTGCTGACTTGATCTGCTCATTTCGTCTCTTCTTCTCTGAAAAAAAGCTAATCGAAACCCAACATTCTTCAGAAACAAATATGGATTGTTGTCTCCAATTCGAAATTCATTTTAGGGTCCACATACCTTGAATTCGACCCCCCATCGGTACTTATGTTTCTCCCATCATGTGCTAAATATAAGGACTAGTGTCATATTTGCTTGTGATGATTAAGATTTGGTGTCTATGATTTAGGGGATGAAGATTAGAGCTAATCATAAATTAATGGGGAACGTTCTTTATTAGCTAAATTTCTTCGAATATTAGATATTCAGAAAAGGATCGAATTTAGATTATTTTTTTAAAAAATAATTTCAGGATTGGTTTTAAAAACGTATCTGTTTTTTAAATGATACTATAACTTGCTCTATTAATACCATTCAGATATTAATGTCTGCATTCATGTATGAGGAAATATTTACCATCTTTCAACACCTGCGTCAATTATTGATCGACGAAATCATTTTACAAGTTAATGTATATTTTCTTCCCGAGAGAAATATATCCATTAATTTTTAATCAATTAAGAAACACAGGTAAAAGTTTCTTTTTATTTAGTTAGCTTGCCTTTATAATTTACATATCTAACATATTCAAATTGAGTTGAATTTACTTGCCAATTTTTTAATTTTTATAAAACAGCCGCTTGCTTATCACCTGGACAAAGTCGTTAAGCTGAAAGTTTTGCGTTATCTTTATTGAAAGCGTTTGAAGGTGGAGTATAAAGTTTTATTTAACACCTGAAAAAATAATAAACATAAAATTCATTTAACTATCTCGTAAATCAATTATATATCTTCGGATGTTGACATGCCTGTCGATAAAAGTTAACTGATAGTGTTATTACAAAACGACTCGTTGAAAGTACCAATCCTTATTATATTTACATTTCTAATAATTGTTCTTCACACTTCAATTAACTATAAAGTTCTTGATTAGTTCTCAATTTTTCAGGGATAGTAAACAGTTCGATAAGATATTTCTAATTAAAAATAATCTTTATTCTGATATCCACACGATAAGAATTTCCGTTGACCACACACCGTTCAATCCTGCAAGAAATTCTTAATCAGCAGTTTATCAAAAACATTTACGTCCGCAAATTTGTATAACAATCACCACCAAAAATGGTATTTACGATTACTCATTAACATTTTTATATCCAGTCTTCAGTGGTTGTATCCTCAGTTGTATCTTTCCAACGAAATTTTTTTTTTCTGTCGCACATGACATGCGCATGAACGTGTTTTATTACGCGGCATTTTATTACTTGTTCAACGGGGAGTAGTTAAGTGCATACTCAAGTTTTAACGATCGTTAACAATGAGTTCTACATGAGATATAATAACGAGACGGGTTTTATACATACAAATGAGGAGCTTTGAAGAAGCCATTCGCTGGATCTGGATGCTTAAGTGACGTGGATGCCAAGCTATTCAGGATGAAGGTAACAAACATAAAATAGACTGAGAACTGGACTCTAGAAGTCTATCATAAATAGAGTCGAACATTTCGATCAACACCAGTAAGTCTATATACCTATAATAGTTTGGATCCTACCCTCCCACCAACTGACATTCCAGCTGGGGGATTCATTGACGAGGTTTGGGGGAAGGGACTTTGCCTTTATCCCTCTAGACAGTTCACTATCGACGGACAGACACGTTATAGTTATTTATAGCGACTATCTCTATTATTGTTCTATGTCTCTTGGCATCTTGCACGACTCGACCTTTATAACAATCTCGTTAGCCTATTTCGCAACGAAAATTATTTTATTCGACATCACTATCACAATTCGATTTATACATCGATACATTTATACATTTACAAATTTATACTTCAATAGAATTGCTCTCTGAAAAAGCTCTAACCAATTATCCTTTTCTGAACAGAATCAATTATAATCCAACAGCATAATTAAACATCTGATAAATAATTATGACTAGTTTCTCCTGTAGATCAGTCGGTTTATGTAAAATCTTTGATTAGGATATTTGAGATGTTTTTGTAGCGGTGAGACAAAAGTCGAATAGTCGAATATAAGGCCCCATGATCCTGAACCAGTTGGTATACCTGGGGACCGATAACCTTGGATGAAAGCGCCACGCCTCCTTTGTAATCCTGCTTTTTAGTCCCTCCCTCTCATCGAAGCCGGTTGGTGATCAGCTGATCAGCCTCTGGGCCTTCTTAGACGCCAAGATCCTCAGAATGACTCTCGATCAGCAGCTGTTGGAACAATCGGATAACACAATGGAGTCGTTGCTTGATTTTCGAGAAGCATGATTTGTTAAAAATTATATTCCATGTAGCTCAAAATTGGATTACTTGGAAGGAACAAAAAACTTCTCTTAAATGATGGACAACAAGGATCTTTTCTCACAACAATGGACTTATTGTTCTTCAAATGATGTCGTTATAATTAGATTGTAATGTTAGAGAAAATGTTTGTGTTGTGATACTAATCTACAATTTTTGAAGCTGGAACTTCATGTTTAGTATTCTAGATAAAAATCAAGATTCCCATTGCTTCATGTAATTGTGTAATTATACGTAATTTTTATCTGAACGAAGGTTTGGGTATTTTTTAATTTTTCAATGATATTGAAATAATATGTTATGAAATAATATGTTTATGAAATATATATGTTTATCCAATATGAAAATTCTGTTTTTAGATCGAAGAGGTAAAAACAGTTGGCGTGACGAGAGCAATATTGCAAAAGACGTTAATGGTAATGTCCACTCATGACAAAGCGGTCACGTAACATCGTAGTAAAAATTTTAATTATGTCAATTTCGAGACGGTCCTTTTATACTGCACCGCTTGCATGTCTGCAAAAGCAAGACCTTCCGTGTCGAAAATGTAAATTCGCGTGAAAAACGCTCGACTTCGAGGTGATGTTTATCACAGACTGTATTCAGCAAAAGAGAACGAGAAAAAGAATTTGATTTGTGGGTATTTATACGTCTCATTTAAGTTTCAAAGGCTGACAAACTTTCCCATGGATATGCACTTATGTAATTATAGGAAGGGACGGGAATTATCCAAGTAAATTATGCTTGGAAGAAAATTAAAACATTTATCATGATACACTTTCTTAATATAATGCATTACAGTTTTTCGATGCTGTAAACAATCGGAAAGTTGGTTTGCTTGATTGTAAATCGTTGAATACAATTGGGCCTATTTGGAAACTTTACCATTGTTCTAACAACAAAACAACCTGTGAGATCCTGTTTATAATACCACGCGAATTAAAGGCATTGTTCAAATTGGCCACTTTTTATGAAGCACATAAATCAATGAATATGCTTCGAAGCACAGACAAGCGGGTAACAATACCATTAGTCTTTGTTGATAGAAATAAAAACATTAGAAACATAAATTATCACAGACATTAAATCACAAGCTACAATTAAATCACCGTTCCTGCATTGAAAGTGATTGTTTGACACAGAAATGGACTTTCACTTCCCAAGTAAAATAAATGATTCCAATGGGACAAGAAATTATATCCAACTTACTTCTCAGTCGGTAAAAATGATAATATTCTATCATTAATTTCAGAAGGTGTAGGAGTAAGTCAAACAGATTTGCAATTATTCCACGATTAGAAGTGTTTCGAGTAAATTAATGAATTGACTAATTGTTAACAGAAATTAAAAATCGTTACTGAAACTCTAAGAAAAGAAATGTTATCCGACGGAATTCCCTATTGAAAATCAGTTATCAAATTTACATGCATGCAAATATCACCTCCCGGCGCCGGAGATTAAAAAAACCCAAGACAAATATACTCTTTGCACCAAGTGAACCTTTGAGTTGACGTCACTATCTGACGAAGTCGTCAGGATTGCATTCTCTCCAACGTCACTCATCTGCAACGTCTCAGTTTTTCCCGGTGGAGATAGACGTCGATGATTTAGCAATTTAGATCCCAACCTTCGTGTTGTCCTGGCGAGGCAGCTGCCTCGTGAAAAATCGGGACGAATAATGGCGCCATTCGGGGCCAGAACAGGCAAACACCGCTCCAAGGTCCCCAAGCAGAAGTAAGCGATCGTAGAATAAATTACGTTATTATACGTCCCGGAGAATAATACGGCATCTGCCATGGGGCGGGTAACACATTCGTTCGTTCGTGAGTCGTAAAAGTCGCCACGAAAAAGAAAGAGGCGAGACACCCACCAACTATGGGATGATGAGGAACGGGGATAGGGTGAAAAAGGGGGTCGTGTAAATTTTTGTATGAAGCGATTCTGTATGCTTGACGATAAAATCCATGTACGGCCGCCGGAGAGAATGTTTGTCGATCAGAAGAAACGAATTAGCCCTATGCTACGCTTTTGTATCAAGGAGCACATGGTGGGGGCGCTAAACACGAAAAGTGGGGAGAAAGTCAGGAATGGTGTAGTAGGGTCTTTTAATGCCTGTTAGGGGCGTGAGATCCCCTGGAGGGGCGGAGCAAGATGGCGGGCGGGGCGCCCCCACCAAATAGAAAAACATAGTGGAGGGGCGACTCAAAGCGCTGCAGATTACATTGGCGTCGAAACTGTTTTCAATATTTCCAGGACATAATTCATCAGAATCTTCTTTAATCTTTATTAAATCTTTATTTAAATTGCATTTACACTGAGCAATTTTACTTATTCATGCAACATTGTCCCAGTGATTGGGTTAACGTTATTTTAATCTCGTCTTCTCTTTGGAAATATACGCAGCTCAAAACTCAAAACATTTTCTTTGTAAATTGTGATTGATCGAATTTATCATCGATATTTTTTTTCGTTCTTTTCGCAGGATATTAAATTCAAGAAAAATTGTAAATCTACTGCAAAGAATAGGAATATGGACGCTTCTTGTTGAAGTTTTGGGAGAGGATTGGCGTATAAGAAGAGATGCGCTGGTTTCCAGTTGCTACGCCAATGGTGGTGGGGAGCGTTTCACGGCAGAGACGTGCAGCAGTGGGCGGGGCCATCGGTCTCAAAGTTAATAGAGATACAATCGAGGGTGTCTAGTGCACTGCACTCGGCATCGGCGTAGGAGGAGTGGAGGGTAGGAGGGAGCGGTAAGTAGGGACTTCGGGTCCCTAGTTTAGACATCACCGAGCGACGGATGGACAGCCAGTCAGACCCGTCACGGCAGTCGCTCGACTACTCGGAAACCTCGGGAAAAATCTCACCAAACAGTTGAGTCCTCCTCAGCCTCCTTGCGCTTGGACCAGTTCAGGATAATCAAAGAGACAGAGGAACTGAAACAGTGGTGACGTAACTCGTATTCTGCAAAAGAAAAAAGAGTGAATATTGTGCAAAGTTGTCGAGTGTTGAAGAAATTTTTTAACAAGTGTTTACATTGAGATGAAGTGTGTCAAATACATGTGAAGACTGCTACCAAATATCTTCTGTCGAAAACATTTGTTGAAATAATACATTCGGCATACATTTGAATAAAATCAAGTAAAATGAGTGTAGCGATGGTAACGATGGAGGCAGCCTACGGATTGAGACTGGGAATTCCAAGTCATCATCATCATCATCTTCCACTTCTTCATCATCGCCGAGTGTGTTCGCCGCCTTTGGCTGATAGCCACGTGGTCTCGCGACAGACTCACCGGGAGGAACAAGAATCTGACGCACCTTTAAGATTCAGTGTGGTGAACATCCTGAGACCAGAATTTGGAAGAGAGGCAATTCAGAACACCAGAAGCTCTACTAAATCCAAAGTTGTTAAACCAGTTGCTCACAGTCCAATTCCACTCCCACGAGACTTGAGTCTCTCTGCCTCGAGGCTGTCGCCACAATCACCCCCGACGAATTACAGTCAAAGGGAAAGAGAATTTTCATCCCACTGTGGATTGGCGTCTCCACTTCAAAGGCATTCCGGATTGAGCAGAAGCGGAAGTCTTGAGAGTCTTGCCAGCAGTAGAAGTTCCGTGACTGGCAGCTCCGTGACCGGCTCTCCGTCCTTGTGCTCGACCTCGTCCACCATCGGCGGGGAATCTTTGAGTGGTGAAAGTAACACCGGAAGCACGAATTCCTCCGGAACTGACTCGAAGAACGGGACCAACCAGAGTTTATGGCCTGCATGGATTTACTGCACTAGATACTCCGACAGACCTTCTTCCGGTAAGTTGAAATTTGTGGTCTATGTTGATGTCCTTTAATGAAAGGACATTAAGTTCTTCACTTCTCCTGATAAAATGAACAATTGTGGTTAACCCAGCCACAATTGCAACTGTTGGAACAACACTCATTTTACTTTGTGTGGATAATTTCTCAATTAATCTTGTTACTTTGGGTTCGTATAATAAACTGTTGGTGGCAGCGGTGGGAGTTTTCCTACTGCTAATTTGGGATAAGAGATTCTCGTAATAAAAACCTGATTAGATTTTCATCAACCTGAACACAACCTTAATCATCAATTCTTCATACTTTCCATTTGGAATATACTCTTGTCTTGTAACTGACTTATGGTCGAGGCCATAAAACGGTACATTTGCTCTAAAAAATAGGTCCTCTGTATATGCAGCTCTGCGACATAGGTGGCATTTATTTTTAGCCACATGCTGTGTAATCGAGTTCGTAAAGAGAGTCTCCGAGGTTAATGGACGCTGAAATGGCAGCTGCAAACTTTCACAAGGTTTAATTGTTTCGCAGTTAGATCCGTGACCTACCCCTAACAATTAAAGATTCCTCCTTTTGCATATTCATCACTATATGTCGCCGTGTCTAGTCACCGAGGGGTAGAATAGATATTTATTTGTCTTGTCTACTTCTTATTGGAACTATAGCTCTCTGCATTATTTATCAAATACACGTGGAGTATTTTCACGTCTTTCTTATTCCGCACTTTTATACTGGCTTCCTTTTTTATACTTGCTTCAGTTTATGTAACTCGAATTTTCCATCTGATATACTTCTGAAATTGGATCACAAAGAACTGAAAGAATATGTTCAGCATATTAATAAGCTTCCGGCATAGCCGTCAAATACTGATATGGAATTGATAAATATTCAACTATCTTATATTCTCCAGAACAGGTTAAAGTCGTTTTCTCCATAAGTAAAGTACCTTCTTTTTTGTCCCCCTGGGGAGTAATTTCAATTCTGTTCTCACAGCAATGTATATGCTAAATTCTATGCAGAGTCAGGGAATCGATTCTTAATTAGCTGCATAGAAATGAAGCATGGAAAAAGAATTTGTGTATACGGAGAGTTTATAGCCTTCGTTAAAGAGTAGGTTCGTTCAATATTTAGAAGTGCTTCCGATCGTTATTACCTTATACCTTGATGATGCAGAAACCAAACTAAAATAGGCTTAGAATAATTTCATACATGATGTATACCAACCTAAATAAGAACATTTCTAGTTAAGACGAACGATGTTAACGATTTCCAAACGACAATAACTTTGAATCTCTGATTCTCTGTTTGTATTTGAATCTTAAATTAACGCCAACTGCCTACTTATCCTGAAAACACATAAAACTGGTGGATGTAAAAGCTTCACAAGTCGTATTTTGCCAGAGAGCCTTTACTAAAGATAATCTCGTCAGGATGGGTTGTGCAGATTGGATAATCTCAGATTGAAGTGCAGTTTGAAACGTTAAACCGGTAGTCGAATCCTTTGATCCTCTGAGTCGATGTCTGACCCACGCATGTTTACATTTCAGGACCCCGCACCAGACGAGTGAAACGTACCTCGACCAGTGACAAGAACAGCTCTTCCGAAGAGAAACGACCTAGAACGGCCTTCAGTGCTGAGCAGCTGGCGAGACTGAAGAGAGAATTCACGGAGAACAGATACTTGACTGAGAAACGAAGACAGCAGCTCTCGAGGGAGTTAGGATTGAACGAGGCCCAAATCAAGATCTGGTTCCAGAACAAGAGGGCGAAGATCAAGAAGTCCACTGGCCAGAAGAACCCACTTGCTCTTCAGTTGATGGCTCAGGGACTCTACAATCACTCCACAGTTCCCGTCGACGAGGATGGCGAGGAGATCGACGCCAGTGGAAATCAGCAATCGTAAATCCCGCGGGATCGAGAAAACCAGCGAAACCTCAGACGATTTCTCCTGGCTCGCGAGATGAACGATAACTCAGCAGACGACGCGATTGCAGAAGATTCGCTGTTTGCACGATGAAGCACATGTACAAAAATGGAAGCTGGATTAAGAGGATGATGCGAATTACAAAGATTCGCTGGCAGAGAATCGAAGGTGGTATTCCTACCAGCAATTGATGTTTGATGGTGACTGCTTCTGAATAGACTGATATTTGCTAATTCAACTTTGATCTAAGCATTTATCAACTGAAATTCTACATAGATTTTTAGAATAAAGATTGTACTTTTTTAGAATCAGGCTCTTATCCTTATTTTGATCAAGTTTTACCAAAAATCAAGATTCCGAGATGTTTTCAAAAAAGTTTGTTCTATTAAAAGTATATTAAAGTGTATGATGTCGAGTGTATTTATTGGCTGTATGTAAGTAGAGGTATATTATATAGAGAAAGGTCGATTAAGACGAGGCCTTTAAAATATTTATTTGGTTGTAAATAATCGTGTATATAGCAGAACTTAGTACTGTGAATATATGTAAGATAGACATTATATATTGATATATATATATATATATATATTATATATTGATAGACATTAAATATATGTGGATATTTGCAGGATTTATGAAGCGATCTCATTACTTGTGTACATAAAGATATAATGTTATATATGCATTACAAGTAGAATTTATAGTAAATACATCCCAGTGTCTCGTAACGCTTAGTTTAACTTGTAGCGACCTATCACTGTAATAAGTGTACACACAATTAAAGAGTATTACAATGAAAATTGATCGTTTTCTCTAAATCAGAACCAATTACTTCACCTTTTCCTTCCTCGTGCAGTTTTAATTTCTATAGGTTGCAGATTATTTCTCCCTGTAATTACAATTTGATCTAATCATTTCATTTTATTTATTGATCGGTGAAATTCAAGGCGTAGAAAGAAATGTCCACAAATTGATAATTTTTTTTTGATAAAATTATAAGAAAGTAGTTAATTAGCAATAGTGGGTGTAAAACATATTTTTCCCCTTTTTTCTTTTCTCTTGGAATACTAGATTATTACGACATTGGAGATAAATTATTACAAGTTATTAAAAGGTTATTACGTTATAAATCAGTTTTGAGACAAGGCGCAGGACAAGAGAGACAAGCGCCTTAAGGCACAATGTATTAAGGGTGTGCAAGCAAAATAAATGCAAAACCTCCTCTTCCTACGTATAGCTTACTGTGAATTATGCATTCATTTATAATGTATACATTCCAATTCAGTTTTATTCAAATAACTATCAACGTTATCTTTACTTTGCCTCAATCCAAGTCTCAATATAATAAATTGGGCTAACAATTTACATGAATGTCAATATAGCGTTTAATGTTATCATTTATTCAGGAATTAATCAAAGGACATAAAAGTGTCTGCTCTCATTTCGCGTGAAAAAAATTAAATAATTAATGTTTCACTTCCTCTGCGAGCTGCCATTATTGCTAATTGAAACTTTGACCATTTCTCCATTTCAAATTGTATCTTCTTACATTTGACGTTTGAAGTTTAGTGACAAATTTTTAAATTGGAATCCTAATCATGTCTTTGTATTCTGGAGAAGAAATGAATTTATGATGCGAATGAAAAGGGCAGAAAAACCAAAAAGTGCAGAATCATCAAGTTTGTGAAGAGTTGAAAGTCGCAAAGTCAACAAAAGTCAAGCAAGTACACTTAATTATACGTGCGTGCGGGGGCGTGTCCTTGTCTTCGTGTACGTTCCGTTTTCGGTGACACGAGACGACACTATAATTGATCTTAAATTAACGAGCCACCCGGTATTCCTTGGCGATTGTTGACAGGATGAACGAGGTGAGTATGACAGCGAAGAGGCCACCTCGACAATAATGATAGTCTTCAATGTGGGAACCAAGTTGCGTGGTGAACATTGACAGATGCGGGTGATGATTTTCACGGAAGGTTATCGTTGATCTCAGCGAAACTTTCTCGTGCAACCTTATGATTCGATCTTTGCTTATCCCATCTTCTAATTAAATTTACCAGCCATTACTAAAATTAACCAACGGAAGATAAATGCTTTTGCCAATTGGAAGCTACGCCTTTCTCTAATTACACATATACCTTTTCCTCCTGATTCCATGTTGAATTGATAAAAAAAATTCCTTTATAAATAGGGAAATAACAAGTGCGATAAATCATCGATGATTTTACCAATCCTCTTATTAAAATTAAATCCGCTTGTAAAATTTCTGTTAAATTTTCTCTCCAGCTGGACTTAATCAAGACAATTTTCAATTAAAAATGTAATATTCTTAGATTTAAGTATGATGGATTTATGAGTGTTGTTAATGGACATGACTGAGAGCATTTATGAAATTTGATCTTCTAGCCTTACTTTTTTAGCTTCTCTAATGAATTTTTTTTGATTACATGAAAAAAATCACAATAATCAACTTGCTTAGAAATTGTTTTTGTTGGAAGAGACATTGTAACAACAAGACAAAAAGCATTACGCGATATATGAATATTTATAGCAAGGACAATAATAATGTATGTGTAGTATTTAGAGGGCGATTAAATTCGACATGATTTGAGAGCATTGTAGGGTGGAAATCGCATTTGGTGGTGAGCTGTTAAAGGAGGGCTGTTAGCAACATTTCTCCTCATCCACCTCTTGTTTTCACATAACTATCCTTCGTGGTGACCGAACGGGGATAAATTACAGAGTCGTTGTCCTGGCCATTGTATTTAACTGCGGCAATGCGCAATTGCTGGAACGCTGCATGTTGCAAACGAGATCGAGTTTAGAGAAAGGGGTAGACAATGAGAGAGATAACGAGAGAGTTGGAGAAACAACGCGAATGGGGGTTGCCTCTGTGGTTGGGCCAACAGCCATCGCGATGGCCATTAGGGGTCTCTAGTCTTCCGCCAGTGGCTCACTAAATTTTACCTTCTTGCATCACCGCACCTTGCATGCCGCAAATTAATGGGCAGGACACTGTTTATCGCAAAAACCAC
Source organism: Synergus japonicus (assembly GCA_900474275.1). NCBI lineage: Eukaryota > Metazoa > Arthropoda > Insecta > Hymenoptera > Cynipidae > Synergus > Synergus japonicus. The sequence continues at coordinate 50,925 of UCOH01012081.1, forward strand.
TCTGCACATGCGCCACTCACAAAAACATGCATTTCCAAAATGAAAACTGGAAAAAAATATGTATATCCTCAGGGTGGCCACAAGATTCAATTATTCAATTTCCCTGACATTTCCCTGACTTTTCCCTGATTTTCAGACAAATTTCCGTGACAAAAAAGTATTAAAAATGCGTACAAATTTTCAATAATAATACTATTGAAATTTCTCCAAAATCACTTAAAATTTGTAAAAATCTCTGAAATAACAACCCTGGAAATCTCTTAAAATTCATTGAAATTCATAAAAACATCTTACATTCCACGAAATCACTTCAAATTAAAATACATTAAAATTTCTAAATAAAAATTCTTCGAAACAAAAACCTCACAAAATCCTTTAAAAATCAAAAATAATTTTTGAAATTTTTTTTAACTCCACAAGGAATATTTAAATTTCCTAGAAACATTTTAAAAATGTCAAAATTTCTTTAAATTTTTACGAATTCCACGAAAAACTTTAAAATCACTAAAAATACGTAAAGATATCTTAAAATTCTTGAAAACCTCTTGACATTCCATAAAATTTTACAAAATCTTTCATAAATCATAAAAATCTGGTGAGGTTCTTTAAAATTTCAATCAAATCCCTTAAAATCACTTTAAAAAATGAAAAATTCTTAAAAGCCTTTTAAAATTCTTTAAAATTCCATGAGAATATTTATAATCCCTTTAAATTTCTGAAAACTCTTCCAAGTTTCTTAAAATTCTTTATAATTCCATGAAAAACTTTTAAATCCATTGAAATACGTAAAAATCTCTTAAAATTTGTAAAAATCTCTCAAATAACAACCCTGGAAATCTCTTAAAATTCATTGAAATTCATAAAAACATCTTAAAATTCCACGAAATCACTTCAAATTAAAATACATTAAAATTTCTAAATAAAAATTCTTCGAAACAAAAACCTCACAAAATCCTTTAAAAATCAAAAATAATTTTTGAAATTTTTTTTAACTCCACAAGGAATATTTAAATTTCCTAGAAACATTTTAAAAATGTCAAAATTTCTTTAAATTTTTACGAATTCCACGAAAAACTTTAAAATATCTAAAAATACGTAAAGATCTCTTAAAATTCTTGAAAACCTCTTGACATTCTATAAAATTTTACAAAATCTTTCATAAATCATAAAAATCTAGTGAGGTTCTTTAAAATTTCAATCAAATCCCTTAAAATCACTTTAAAAAATCAAAAATTCTTAAAAGCCTTTTAAAATTCTTTAAAATTCCATGAGAATATTCATAATCCTTTTAAATTTCTGAAAACTCTTCCAAGTTTCTTAAAATTCTTTATAATTCCATGAAAAACTGTTAAATCCTTTGAAATACGTAAAAATTTCTTAAAATTTTGTGAAATTCCACAAAATCTTTTAAATATTATACAAACCTTTTGTAATCCCTTTAAATTCCTAGAAACCTCCTAAAACCTTTTAAAATTATTCAAAATCTCTTGAAATCATTAGAAACCCAAAGAATTTCAAAGAATGCCTGGAAATTCTTTATAATTATAATTCTTTATATTATAATTTATTCTTTATAATTCTTTATAAAGTTTCTAAAATCTGTTAAATAAAATATAAAATTTATATATGCAATACGACAAAAATAACACAGCATAAATATCAATTTCTATTTTCCCTGACAACTACTCGCATTTTCCTGACATTTCCCTGACTTCCCTAACATGTGGCCACCCTGATCCTGCAAAAGTAAACAAATCCATTAACAGTAGTTACTTGAATTGAATTTGTACTTATTTTTATTACGTATTTTTAAGTATCTTATAACGACCTCGAGCAACTTGCAATTAATGCAATGCTTTCATTGCATTAATTGCAAGTGTGCGAATCGCGTGCGATGTTGTCAGTGCGTAATGAAAAAAGATGGCGTTTTTCTGGAATCACGAAAGAAGTAAACCTCGGCATTACAAGCGAACGATTCGTTCAATTAAACGAGCAATTGCATTCGCGAAGCTGGTGAGTGTACGGGAGGCATTAGTAACGCGGAGGAGAATTGATAGAAATAAAAGAGGAGCAAAGTGGAGAGTGACGGTCGCGCACGGTCAGCTTTACCCCGTCGGTAGATTTTCATCACGCCGCAACGGCTTCGCGAGCGTGTACCGCTTTTAACTTGGGTATTTCAGCTCGTTAGGATAACGAGGATCTAATATCGCGTTCACAGCCCGGCCAATTACGCGTTACGGCCATCGCGACCGTCTTTCGGCAGATCCGCCGTCGACGAACAAGAACAAGAAGACCACCATCTTTAAGATCCCACTGAACCCAAAGCACTTACATATATACATATTCAAGTGCGTGCAATCCGTTTCACGTGATCTATGGTAAGACATCTGCACCAGATCATAAGCGACACATTTACGGGCAGCTAATTGTAAGCATCGCCTTTCCTACACCCAACATCCTCTCTTCCTGTCTCTCCTCATATATTCTACACCTCACCCCTCTCTCCTTCCGAAAACCACAGCGATAAATTTCCAGTCGCTTTGCGCCCACGCCTTTAATTTGAAGCGACTGAGGCGTCGTTAAGAAGTTAGCAGAATAAAGCGAAGTCTTCGGGTTTGAAAATCCTTACGAAGTCAAGGGAGTGATTAGAGATATTTGAGAGAAAAATGTCCAATCAGCTTCAAAGAGTTTTCGGCAAACAAGGAAGCTGAGATGGCTTTGCGGGTCGTTTGGTTCAGGAGTTGATTAAATGGCTGGGTGAAGTATTTATTGGAGAATGTCGCGACACTATGGTCATTCGTTCTGCCAGGATAGTTTGGGCGTAAAGGCCATGATGGAAAAGGATTTCTTGTAATTGGCTTGTTTATTTTTGTGCGAATCTTGGTCGTAAATAGAATGGGAGTCTTTTGCATATTTTTGCAATGAATGATTTTTATCGTGCTTTCCACCCCTTCTGTATCGCAAGTACTCATCTTAATTTGTTTTTTGCCTCTTCTTATTTCTTCTCCTTACAATCGCACATAATCTCAAGCAAATATTCGTATACGGAAGATATTTTGTTTAACTTTCTCTTAATGATTTATTAATATTTGTACAGCTTGAGAAGATGTTAGAGGTAGTAAGTAAAGAGACGTCTCTCTCTTGGCTTCCAAGTCCGATGGCTTCGTCAGCAGGGGTTCCTGGAGAACATCTTACGACTTTACTGGTCGAGACGTCCAGTGGTTGGCCATATTTTCATTTATACATGCCAGGTACGTAACCTTCGTACCCTCGTACCTTAAAGAAGCTCAGGCATGTGCCTGGATACTTTCATATACATATCGCTTACACAAAGAGTGAACCTTGCTACCGAATCCAATCGTTTCATTAGAGGGCTTCTTGGCGAGATTGCCTTTGCAACTTTGCACCGCGGAAGGTCGATGCGCCGCTTGTTCGAAAACAGCCGCTTGTAAATGTTCTTGTATCGACGAGACCCGAACCGTGTCCAATCGTAACATTTGCGATACCTCGACGGATACTCGAGAGATAAGCACGACTCGCTGGACGATCCACGAGTCGAGAACGATACAAAGTCATGGGATTACGAATTCGAAACGAAACCTTTTATTTCCTTGTCATCACATTGCATAAGATGCGGTTTCTGAAAAGGAAGAAAAAGTAGCAGAGAAGCAGAGCGCCTTTGATGCTGAGTCAGAACCATCTGGACTTTCTAGAATGGATAAGCCTTTTAAATGTTCATTATATTAAATCGATTGTCAATTGATTTTGTTTTTACTAATCTAGAAAAGAAGAAGAGAAACATAATGATTCAGAATGTTGATCAAATCGTTCAGAGGTGAAGAAACGACCTCTCAAAGAAAAAAGATCAAGGTAGCCGGGAAAAAGAGCCATTCGATCGACTATCAAGTTGTTAGACCAGCAACCTAATGACCAATAACCTTCCAATAAAGCTAAAGATTCAACTCTTGAATTACTTTCTAAATTAGTTCTGGCTTCCTATGACTGAAGAAAATCGTAAATATATTCTACTCTGTGAAAGGAACTGCCTGAATCGAAATAACAATAACTCTTTCTTCAACTGGGAGTCGAAGCTAACATGCAATTCAGAACCTATTGAGAAATCCATTTTCTGCGATTGTGTCTGAGTCGACTTGAGATCGAAGTTACAGTAAGTTACCACCGTTAGGGCTTCGTATTCTTGTATATCGTGCGTAACGCGCGGTTTAAGGTATAAAGGCATAAAAGTTGCAAGTGTATTGCAGTGTGTATGGAAGAGCGTGTATATAATAAGTACGAGAGAACGAGTATATGGGACCAAGTCGAAGAGTGGTGGGACCACCCAACGCGATCGCGCGGGACTTCGGGAGAGAGAGCGTGGAGAGGAAGGAAGGAAGGAAGAAAAGAGAGAAAGAGAGGATGGTTTAAGAGGGAGGAGAGAACGACGAGGAGAGAAAGTGTGTAAGAGGCAAGGGTATACTGGGGGCATCTGGGCAAGAATGCTTGTCGGGTCATTAATGCTCCACGCTATGCACGCTCCTTATGGATCTGACCAAATCAGTGACCGATTGCTCCCTCCTCCACAAACGCTTTATCCCGACTCACCGATCCATCTTATTCGCAAAACACGTTTTGGGAATGGGGATTTTCGATCCCCTCCCTCCAACCCACTTCAACCGTTCGATTTAATCGGTTCGGATTCAGCTACTTGCTCCTTAGGATCTCCTCAAAGCAATAAAAAATCCTTTCATGAAAGCCTCTCATGTCTTCTCGAGTCTTCTGAATAAGTAACTAATTTGATTTTGATATCATATAAAACTAATGTATCTTTGATTTCCAACATTTTTTATGTTCTTCACGGAGAAACATGGATAATATTCAAACTCAATATCTTGGATACTGAACTATGGGACAGTCATCTAAAGATACTCAGATTAAGTATCTGGATATTCAGCTTCAATATCTAGATACTCAAATAGCGTCATTAAGTATCTAAGATATTGAGGATGAATATCTAGATATTTAGGATCAATATATTTTTTTGACTATCTAGATATTAAGTTTGAATATCCACTTTTCTCCGTGTTGATTCTATTCTACGACACGGACTAAAATGGATATTCAAATTCAATATCTTGGATACTGAACCATGAGACAGACATCTAAAGATACTCAGATTAAGTATCTGGATATTCAGCTTCAATATCTAGATACTCAAATAGCGTGATTAAGTATCTAAGATATTGAGGATGAATATCTAGATATTTAGGAAGAATATATTTTTTTGACTATCTAGATATTGAATTTGAATATCCATTTTTCTCCGTGTGGATTCTATTCTACGACACGGAGAAAAATGGATATTCAAATTCAATATCTTGGATACTGAACTGTAAGACAGCCATCTAAAGATACTCAGATTAAGAATCTGGATATTCAGTTTCAATATCTAGATACTCAAATAGCGTGATTAAGTATCTAAGATATTGAGGATGAATATCTATATATTTAGGATGAATATATTTGTTGACTATCCAGATATTAAATTTGAATATCTATTTTTCTCCGTGTTGATTCTATTCTATGACACGGAGAAAAATGGATATTAAAATTCAATATCTTGGATACTGAACTATGAGACAGCCATCTAAAGATACTCAGATTAAGAATCTGGATATTCAGCTTCAATATCTAGATACTCAAATAGCGTGATTAAGTATCTAAGATATTGAGGATGAATATCTAGATATTTAGGATGAATATATTTTTTTGAATGTCTAGATATTCAAACTCAATATCTTGGATACTGAACTATGAGACAGCCATCTAAAGATACTCAAATTAAGTATCTGGATATTCAGCTTCAATATTTAGATACTCAAATAGCGTCATTAAGTATCTAAGATATTGAGGATGAATATCTAGATATTTAGGAAGAATATATTTTTTTGACTATCTAGATATTAAATTTGAATATCCATTTTTCTCCGTGTGGATTCTATTCTACGACACAGAGAAAAATGGATATTCAAATTCAATATCTTGGATACTGAACTGTAAGACAGCCATCTAAAGATACTCAGATTAAGAATCTGGATATTCAGCTTCAATATCTAGATACTCAATTAGCGTAATTAAGTATCTAAGATATTGAGGATGAATATCTAGATATTTAGGATGAATATATTTTTTTGACTGTCTAGATATTCAAACTCAATATCTTGGATACTGAACTATGAGACAGCCATCTAAAGATACTCAAATTAAGTATCTGGATATTCAGCTTCAATATTTAGATACTCAAATAGCGTGATTAAATATCTAAGATATTGAGTATATATGACAGCTATCTAAGATACTCAACAGGATGAATATTCGGATATTGAGGATGAATATCTAGATATCTAGGATGAATATCTAGATCTTTAGGATGAATATATTTTTTTGACTATCTAGATATTAAATTTGAATATCCATTTTTCTCCGTGTAGTCTTAATTCGTAGATTGTATACCAGACGTATAACAAAAAATTATCTAAATAAAAGTTGAAGGTTCGATTGTAGCTGGACCTAGAGCTGGACACTTGTCCTAATAAAGCTTTAGGTCGCACTTGTTTAGAGCTTGAAAAGCAATTGTAGCGTTATAGAATGGACGTTGGAGCTGTACCGAGCGCCAGCGACCAGCAGTAATTAAATTCTTTGAGAGAACGATTCCGGAATGTCAGGATGGCGCACGCAATTAAAAGGGAAACGCTTCGTTTCAAGGCCCACAGGACTGTGGTAATTAAAAGAATACGGCCCGTAATCGAGCACCCTCTCCTTCCCCTTGTTCCTCTTTCTTTATTTCTGTGCCAAGATAAATAGGCTCGTTGTACCTTCTCGAGGGACCGGAGCTCGAATTGCATGCTAATTTTTTCGCTTCCCCTTTCTTGGGCTCTGAGTTTAAAAGCGTGACATTTTTACAATCCCAGAAGCACTCGGTTGCGTTCCCTCGAAATTAGACCCCCGATTCAAATAGTTTCGAACAATTATCATTTGAAACCCACCACTTCCAGCTCAGATACTTCAGTCGAATCTCTGCCTTATCAAGTTCTCGCACCCTTGGACACCTGCAGCCAATGACGTGAACAAAATTGTTTTATGGCTTTTTTCAGCAGATTAAACTCTCTTTTTTGGTGATATCTGGAGCGATGAAATGAAAGAAATTTTTGAAAGGTATTATCAAATTCTTTATCTACTTATACGAAAAATTTTCTTTTTTCAAATGTAGTTTATAGATAGTCAATGAAAAGTATTTTTTATGTAAGTTTGACCTTAAAGTTGTTATAAATTGTTATAAGTTGTTAAGAATAAATTTTCCAGAGTGGCTGACTAAAAATACTGTATCTACTTACAAAGAAAATACTTTTGTAAATTTAGTTTTTATTTTAATTGAAAGATGAGGCGTTTGTAAGATATCAGCTGATTTTCCCGGATGGCTTACCAAAAATTTAATTCTTTATCTACTTACAAGAAATTAATTCCTTCTTCTTTTTTAGATTAGTTTCCAGACAGTAATTTATAGAACGTTTTTGAAAACTGATTATTGTTCAATTGTTACATTTTTGGCTTTACAGTTCTTACAATTCAGTAAAAAATTCCGCAAGAAAAAACCGTTTGTCAGATTACAATCGATTTTCCATTATGTCTGATCAAGACTTCTTTACCTACTTACGCAAAATAATTCTTTTAAAAAAACGTAGTTTATAAACAGTGGTTTACAGAATATTTTTGAAAAGTGCTTTTTGCGCAATTGTTATTACATTTCGACTTTAAAGATATAATTTTTCAGTAAAAAATTTCGTAAGAAGAAAAAACCATTTGATAGCTCACAATCGATTTTTCTGAATGGCTGGCTAACACTGCTTTATTCACTTAAAAAAAAAGACTTCTGGAAATTGTCAGGCGCTCTTTAATGTTTTCTTGTCAAGCGATTTATCAATTTTGAATTCACGTCTAAATTTATAGTCGAGAATAGAATGGAATTTCTTTGGGTAGAAAGAAGAAAACGAGAAAGAGGGTTGTAACATCACGTCAGGGGGATGGCAACTGCTTCCTCAGACTCCAGAGCAGTGGGATGTTTATTTAACTCGAAGTAATTTGATCAAAAATTTAATCAAGTCGGATTTTTGAACGGCATCGGAGAGCGTGGCGAATCGGCGATGTCGGGGGCAATAAAACTCAAAAGAATTTTCCCACTCCGTTTTACGTCACCCCTCTCTACGTCGTTACACTCCCCGACGAACGTGTCTCGCGTATCCAATCTTGAAAGGCGAGTGATAATCTAGATCCGTAAAATTCGCGACATTTTAAAATTCACTGAACCGAGTCATAGGCGTTTTATCTTAATGTGCACGATTACCAACAGCATAAGAAGATACTCTGTCGAGCAGTTTCTTAAAAGTTCTTATTCTCGAACACATAATCACTTCTTAACTTTTACTGATTCAATTTATTCTGTATTCAATTTATTCTGTATTCACTTTATTCTGTATTCAATTTATCTGAAATGAAGGCTTATATTAAGCGGAAATTGTACTCGGAAGGGCAATTGTACTTTAAAATATTGTAACGTTAATTTTGAGATGAAAAATTAGTTCACTGAAGTCTTAGCATTCTTCAAGATTATTTATTTGTCAGGATTTGAATATTTCTTTTACAGGGGGAGAAAACTTCCTCTGAGAAGGTCGAGAGAGAGATATAACATTCTCCCTTGATTCCTTGCTCGCTTTCTCTGTTCTCTATTTCGCAAGTCTCGGCTGGTGGCGATCAATCCTGCGGATCCTTTAATTAATCGTAAAACTAATGGCCGCCGTGGATAAAGTCCCACGAAGCAGGGATATTTCGCTCTGGTGCGCACGTCCTTTGCCAGCCAGAGAGAAAAGAGGGCGGATTTCTGGGTAATATAACGGGTGGCGTCCTTTACCCCTTGGTTGGCATCCCACGGGACCAGTAATGAGGCTAATAGACACGTACCGCTCGTAAAAAGTTCTCCCTGAGTTCCTAAAGTTAAGAACGCTACTTCGCCGCTACCGTGTAAGCTTCCCGAAATTCCTCACCAGGTTTCGCTTTAATCAATAGAATTTTTCTAAAAACACCGAAATATATAATATGACCATGAAAATATATGTATACGATTTGTCGTATTATGTTGTTTGAGACTTCTCGTTCGATCACCGAAGTTAAGCAATTCTTAGCTCGGTTACACTCGGATGGAAGTCATTGTACTTGAATGTGTCAGATTTAAATCTGCCTTCACTTTCGAACCAATAATAGTAATAATTATTATTATTATTTCAACTAAATTGATTCTCGGTTAATCAAACACATATAAGAGTGTACACAATATGTATGATTGCAATTTTTTTACATACATTCCGTAATTTGTATGACTTAATATTTTCAGTAATATTCGTAAACTGGCCTGTTCACAAATATAAACTTATTCATGCGTAATTTGGATTTGCGAACCTCTTATTTATTCATTTAAACATTCAACATTCAACAGGATTTAGTTCTTTGTGGTTTTTTTTGCATTTTATACACGAGATTCCGCCCTTAAGACTGGCATAAAGAATAGGAACATTTTTTTAAAGCAGCAAGTAATTGCAGATGTAGAGTATTGAAGGAATCCGTTAACGGTAATGGTTGGGGATTTAACATCTTGGCACTTTACTTATCAACAACTCGCAGTTCATTCAAGATGCACCCTAAGCTTCGCAAAAACACAACTCATGCACTTTATCGCCTGTTTCAATTCATCGGTGCGGTTATTTAATCAAACATCTCCCAGCTGGTGTGATGTTCTTCACGAAGCGAGGGTGCGACCCCTGGTTCAGCCACAGAATCCAACCCCACGATTCCGGGTCACTTGGCACTAGGAGCAAAGCCCATAAAAGCCCTACAATCTACTGATATCGTTGGATCACAGTACAACACTTACTTTTTCGTCCATTTGTCGCTTACAGAACGACACTTCGTAACGCGGGGTGAGAAACAATATGCCACTTGTCCTCCAACCCTCATATATGTTAAAATCGGAAAATTATTACTCTATAAACAAAAGCTTTTCTATAAACGATGAATATAACGAATATATGAAAGTATATTCTACAATTAAGCTAATTGTATAATTTCCTTTATTAATTAAGTGAAGAAGGAGTTTTAAAGTACCAGTTTTTCATCCCCTCGTAAACCTAAATTCGAAAAAGGCCACATCTTGGAAATATGCTATTAAATATGTATATTCTACATGTTTTCTCTTTGTGCTCATTTGTAAATTGCTACAAACGAGGCAGACTTCCTCGTTAAGTGTGGTCCACCAAGTCGGCTCACTATACAACCAAAAGTTGTCATCACTGTCATTCGACTTCAAAGAGTACTGACAGCGCGTTAAACTATCACTTTAACGAAACGTGTCTGAAACCCATAACCCGACTGTTCTTTGCGCACGTCAACGGTTCGTACGCAGCGCGTCAAAGAGAAAGCGCCATACCATTTTGTATACACATGTAAACGGTATTACCGTCGATTTCATGTTGGGACATAAAATTAATTCGCGCGGAGTTTACAACTCTAAGGTGTTGTAAAACTAACGGCCAAGTATCGATGCTCGTGATGGAGTGAAAAGTATTTTTCCACTGATAGTTCGCTCTGGCCACAAATATTATCATTATGACTGACAGCCACTTAACACCCGACGAGTTTTAAAACCGATTATCCTCTCCACTTTTCGTCAATGCGAAATAACAGGTTGTGGAATGTCAAGCTTTTTATATATATATATATATATATATATATA
>UCOH01012082.1:0-48525 GCA_900474275.1 Synergus japonicus
AATATATATAATAAATAAATATATTAATATAATTAATATTGACTCTTGTTTGCTAAAAATATCTATTATTATAAATGTATAATTGCATATATATAATTATATAATATAATATATGTATACAATTGTATATATCCCGTGTAGAAATTTCCAAATCTGACCCAGACCGGTGATGAAACGCCCGGCCCGATTAGCCCCCAATCTGGGCCCGATCGGAGCCACAGCAAAATTTCTACTCGGGATATAATGTATAATAACTAATTTGCTCTTATGGTAAAGTATCACATGCTCTTAAGTCACTTATTTGTTTTTCAATGAAGTCACTTGCAATTTTTTAAAATCTTTTGAATCCTTTTGAAATCCGCCTTAAAAAAATGTTTAAATCCCATCTATTATATTATATTAGTGTAAGTTCATTTAAAGTCTCTTGAAATCATTAAAAGTAATATTACTTGTAAATTTTTGAAATAATTTGAAAACTCTTTTGCAGTTCTTTTACATCCCGTGAAATCTTTTGAAATCCCTGGACAACTTTTAAAAATTGATTAAAAAAATTATGGGTTCTTCTCGTGCGATTCACGGATGACGAGAGAGCTTCGTTTTATAATATATGAAATTCGCTTCGTTTCCGCTTCCATCGTTCCAAAAACCGAGTCCGCATTGCGAGACAAGTACGTGAGGTCGTGAGGTACTTGGAGTGCATTTCAGTCCACCCTTTGCTGGTACCGGAGGTTTGAAACGCAAGAGGAGGATGTGAGTGGGTGGAAGTAGGTGGAAGAGGAGAGGAGAGGAGAGTCTGGGAAAGATCTTTCTCCCTCTGCTCTGGTCGCTGGTGTGCAGAGTTTGCCATCGAGGATGAGGTGGAAGAGGAATGGAGGAAGCGGTGCGCGCGGCTCCTCCTCGGAGGATCAATAGAGACACCGAGACGAGACCTCTTTACCTCTCCTCCTCATCCTCCTCGCAATCCACCCTCTTCTTCTGAAACGACGAACTGCTCCTCTCGCCATCGGCAGTCGGCACCCCATCACGAGAATCCACATCATCCCCTTTGCCTCTGCCTCTGCCTTCGTGCATTATACATGCTTCATGACTTAAAATGTATTCTCTGAAATCTTATTATCATGATATATATATATATATATTCGTCCGTATATCCACAGCATCCATTTTACCATTTTAGCCTTGCGATTATCCTTTTTGGTGGGATTTTATTCCCAAGGAATGCTGTCTATAAGTATATCTACTTATTTGAACCAATTAATTGTCAAAGGATTTTAAGAAAAAATCTGAAATTCATTGAAATCTTCGGAAATCGTTTGAATTGAACGATGTTTCAATTGAAATATCTTAAAATGACTTTTGCATTTCTTTTAAAATCTCGACTCGCGTGTGTGGCGAAGTCGCATTTCGCAAACCATTATTCCTAAATCATAAATTGAAAATTCATCAATTACTTCTCTCATTCTCTCTTCTCGTGAAAAAAGTTGATCTTGAGGCGTAATAAAGTTCGCATTTCTCCTCCTCTGTTCCCCTTTCACCTTCCTTTTTTTTAGTTTTCTTCCTCTCCTCCTCCTCCATGAATCTGCGAGGCGTCTCATCACGCAACATTACCCTCTGCTGCTGCTTCGCGACCACCGCTGCCGACTCTCATTTCTCTCTTGCCCTCATATTTTTCTTCCCTCCTCTCCCTCCTCTTTCTCTTTACGACCTGAGCCCCTCCCCCCCTCATTCTCTTCATTTCACTTAACTCTTGGAACTCTAAGCAGTGAGCACTGAGCAGGCCTTGAATCCCGGACACGCAACATTAAGCCCACACGCAGAAAAATGAATCTATTAAAGTTCAGATCTGTTGGACATTTAAATACAGCTTATAAAATCTCTTGATTTTATGCATTGAAAATTTATAAACTTAACATTTATGATAATTTATATGTATATATCTGCAAATAAAAACCATATTCTTGTAATTAACCCTTAAGTGATAACGTCGGGTCACTCATGCCTTGCTTAAACGTTTTGCTCTACTAGAAAAGGGAAATTGTACCTTTTTCCGTACTTTGAAAAAATTGGATTTTTATGCTTTCAAAACAAGCATTCCTTTTATTTATACAGAATCTCAATATTTTTTTTCTTTAAGTACCATTCTTAAGCTTTAATTTCCCGTTCAATTAAAAAAAAGTCCAAATTTATAATTTTTTTAAACAAAATGTTGCATTTTTCTCGTTTTTATTTGTTTATTTGATTGTATTGTTTAAGGCCATGTAGGACCTACGCGATATTGAAGCGAAAGCACTAAGGTACGTTTATCTGGTCTTAAATATTGATATTTGTAAAAAAAAATTTTTTTGAAAAATTATTTTTTTATTTTTACAAAAATGTACTAGCCTATAAAGGATGCGACGAGCACTTTCTTACATAATGGATATTTCCGTCAATTTTTATTGAACCAATCTAAAAATTTCCAAAAATCTTCCTTTGATAGTTTGGAACAAATGTCTCACTGGAACTTCTTTCAACTCTACAGTTCCCTCTATACTTTTCTTCGCCGAAACTAAAAAAAACGTACTTATCGACCAGTCTCAATTTGCAATTAATTATTATTAAACTATGGGCAGCTTTAATAATGTTTTTGACTTTATAGGCTTCGCTAGGGTATATTTTGCGTGTGTATACCAAATTTCAAACAATTTCAATAATATTTGGCTGCCTTTTGACGATTCATCTTTTAAAACATAATTGATTTTGGGAAAATTTTTTTTTCACATTTTCATTTTTACTATTAAAAATATTTATCGGAAAAAAACTTCAAATAGAAAATAGTTCCCTTTTTTCATTCTCTACAAGAAAATATTTAAAAAATTTTATTTTTTGAACTTTAAAATTTCAGTCCACCGAGACGTTTGGACAAATAGTTTTACTCAATCTTGAGCGCTCAGTGACTTTTTCGATCCAGTCCCTCAATTGTTTTTAGGATATTTATTTTGCTTCCTCATAGAGGAAACTATGTAGTGGTGACAAAATCCAGTTTTCTAAAAAAGGTTTTTTTCAACATATTTCAAGGGCAATATATTTAATTTTAAAAGTTTTATGTACTTTTATAATTTTCGTAAAATTCATTTTTCCACTATAACTCCTCAAATATTGAAAATTTAAAGCTGGTGTAAGGGAAATGAAGATTCTTTTCATCGAGACGAATCGATTGACCTATATGATTAATGCATTTCATTAAAAAAATAAGGAAGTTATGTTTATTTATAATTTTGAAAGTTAATTTTGCGCTCTATATTTTCAAATAATCAAAATCTTGAGTTGACGTAAGGAAAATGAATATTCTTCATGTCGAGACGAATCGATTGACCTGTATGATGAATGCATTTAATTATGAAATAAGAAAGTTATGGTTAATTGTATTTTAAAAAAACTAATTTTTCGACTATAATTTCTGAAATAATTAAAATTTAAAGCTGATGTAAAGAAAATGAAGATTCTTTGTGTCTAAACGATGTATGTCAATATTAAAAATTATTATTTAAAGTTAAAAAAAAATGTTCAAAAAATATATAAACTTCTTATTGCTTCCTCTATGAGGAAGCAAAGTGCTCATTGAATGAGTACAAAAGTTGGTACAACTTCACAGCTAGTTTATGTGCTCTCTTTTTGCGCTAATAGGTTCAAAATTTGAATTCTCGATTTTTCAATAAAACTCAAAAAGTTGTTTATCATGTAAAAGCAACATTTTTTATCACTAGAACTATATATATATTATTACTATATATATATATATATATATATATTATAGAATAAGGAAGGTGTACACTTCATATATACATTTGGTTTTGAGTGAAGCAAAGTGATTTAAGACCTTATATATCCCTCCATCTCTGCGTCCTCCACACCACCCGCCAAACCTTCATTCCCTCTGAGCATCGTCCTAGAACGTTTCAACCTGGGTTTTCACATAGAAGCTAGGGTGTTCGTGGCTGCTGCTGGCTTTGGCTGCGGTTTCGCGGGGGATGAAAGCATCCCTTAGGATCGTATCCGTATAGCCTCTCTCTAACTCGAGCTCCTCGACCGTAGCATATTATTACCATCGCGTGGTTGTGCAATGTGCCTTCGGTAAACCCTCGAAGCCATTCACTGATTCAAATTAATCACAGCCACGAGCCGACCGACCCTTGCTTACTTGCTTGTGCATGTGCGATTCACGATTGTTCCTCTCACCCCTCTTGCCCCCCTCAAAATTACACAATCTCCCGATTCCTCTTCCATCCGCTTCCTTTATCCAAACCGGATTTGACAACAAACGTTAGCTACTAATTGTACATTCAATAATTATTCCCATTTTAGAGAATTAAGTCCGCAATTTAATTCATATGTGAAGTGATTATAATATAATTATATTATAATCACATTATAATATAATTATACTATAATCACTTCTCAATTATTTCAAAGATTCTTATGTGCTTATAACAAAAGAATTCAAAATTCTTGAGCTAATGCGTGCGAGTTTTAGAAACAGTGGAGGATTTATAAATTCCGCGCCGCTATAGGCATTCCAAAAAATTGCTGCCCCATTAACGGTTTCGCCATTTCCCAAATTTTGCCGCCCCTTAAATTTTACTGCCTTAGACAGCTGCCTGTATACATATATATATATATATATATATACTGTAAATCTGCCACTGGGTTAAAAAATATTGAAGCAGATCAGGGAAATTGGATTAAGCAGAATGTTTTAATTGCTTATACTTTGATATTTATTCTGTCATAATATTTTCTGACTCTTTTTCGTTACTCACACCTTATTGACTTTTTTACTCCCTTCTTTTATCGGGCGAGCGCCAGATGACGAAAATATTCAGCAGACCGCGACGATTCGTGTCGTGGTGAATGAAAAATACGTTTTTAGGAATTCTGAAAGGTTGCACGTGATATCAATAATTTTGCAGAGAAGTATTTTAATAGTGTATTCTATACTACTCTCCTTGAAATTTTTTAACATCAGTTTTGTTATATTATTTTTTATGTGTTAAGTATTATTATACACTGTTAGAAATATGTTGAAAATTCAATTACTTATTCTGATTGAAAATTCTAGTGATGCACCTCAATTAAGACCAAGAAAATCTTCATTCATGTTTCATATATTTTGCTCGAAATTTCGAGAATATTTTTAACCAAGATTATTGAACAAAATCATAAATATTTTTCTTGTTTTACTCGCCAGAATGACTCAAGAATTCTTGTTTTTTTTTTAACATGAAGTAGAGGGTGAATATGTTTAGGTAACCATGCTAGTAACATACATTTATATATTAGTGCCATTTAATAATTTTTTTCAAGATTCTTGATAATGATAAGAAAACATCGATAATTTTTTATGTTAACTTCATTTGGCTACAGCAATTATTTAAATAAAACTTCAACTAATTAAAGTAACTCAAGTGTTTCTAACAATGTATTGTAATAGTACATTGAATTTTATAGCTTACACTGTAAAAAAAACTTCAATTACTTTAGTTGAAGTTTTTTACAATTACCGTAGCTGAATGAATATTCAATCAAAAGTAGTTGAATTTTCAACAAAATGGTTGAATTTTCAATATATTTCTAACAGTGTATATATAAGTGTATTGTACATCAAGAGCGTAAAGGAGCTATAAGGTTATTTTGGCCCTCTATCGTGGTCCCTCTTCTTCGGATTTTCATTGCTTGAGCTACTCTAAGAGCCCCACAGTCGGAAAATGGAGGAATTATTGTTGACTATCGTATTAAAAGAGCCATTTTCAATACGCAATACAGGCAACGAAAATCGACTTTTTAATGCGTGATAAAAAAACTATATATTTTATTTACGCCCGCTGCGTTGTCACCTCGCTGAAATTGGCAACTTATTCACGCTTATATATAGCTAAGCAGACATTGCAAAAGCTATTAGAAGCTTTTTCAAGGAGAGGTCTCGTTGGACAAAAAATTTTTTTCAAATTCCTTAAAATCTCCTAAAATTTTTTGAAATCATAGTAACTGCAGTTAATCTCAACAGTCAAGAGAACTATAAATGACTTTCTGGTTGAAATATTGTATAAAAATTCTTATGAATTGAAAAATTCCTAGATTAGATATAGCAAAGCAACTATTATAGGAAAAAAAATATTATTTTATCTTCGCGGATATGATGATTTGTCCAAAAAAGAGTTAAGAACAGAAGAGGGTGAAATGAGTACAGCATTATCAAAAAAATTTTACGAGACCGTCCTGAATGTAACGACTGGTTGTGAAATTCTGAGTTGTTTTGAAAACAGTAAATTGATCCTCTGAAATAGGAGATGCCCTTGTTTCTGTCTTTTGTGGTTCTTAGAAGGACCGAGTGGTCTCTGAGATTTATTGCGACGTAACAATTTGTAGACTCAGCGCGTGACCCTTAAAAAATTGTATTTCCCTCGACTTGAAAACAGAAATTGTGTCGAAAACGTTTACAACGTAAAATCCGTCGATGCGACGAAGCGAGTTGCCTCCCGGTTGAGCTTTAATGATTTACATACACTGCGGTGCTTTTGCTGTATAATATTTCTCGAGTTGCTGCTCGTAAACTCGTTATATAATTTAAACTCGCAGTTTTGCGGACTGCCAGAGTCAAAGAAAAAGTGGATAGAGGCGCTAGGCCGCGAAAAAGCGAAAAAGCGAAAAAGGCAAAACGGCCAACTCAAGGAAAAAATAATCAAAAATGCATTAACGCTGAGAGCAGAAAACGATTTATTTTTTATTTCAGTCTGGATTCTATATATTTCAGATATATAATAAGCAAATTCTTCTGCATGCTTTCAATTTTATTCTACTACAAAGTATAAACATTTTAAAATTTATTTTCAATTCCTTTATTTAACTTTTCTATTTTCAATAAAAGCTGAGTCCCAAAAGCTCATCAGAGTGAGACGATATCCTGAGATATAAAAAATCGCTTCACATGTTATACTATATGTATTGTACCTAATCATCTTGTAAAATCTTTTGATGTCATATCCATATTAGTAAAAATTTTGAGCAAAAATAAATAAAAAATAAGATTAGTTTGTGAGGACCACCCTAATTGAAAAAAATGATGAAAATAACGGAGTCCTTCTCTGTCGGAATGGGGCGTTCGCAGAATTAGTGAGTCGAAAGTCTCCCCCACTGGCTTCCAATTACTCGCGTTTAGTTGCGTTTTTCCGCCCGAATGCGCTTTCTATGATACACATACATATGTATAGACACTCGACCCACACGCTTGGCTTTTAGTTACCGCACTTATCGTCGCTCGCACACATTATAACGCGATTTATTTAAAAGAATTCAAGAGATTTAATTCAGAAACGATATGTCAAAATTATTCAAGAGATTTCAAGGGATTTCAAGAAAATTTAAAGATTTCAAGAGATTTTCAAAAATTTCACAAATTTTGATATGCTTTTCAAAGATGACTTGGTACTCTCTAAAACTGAATCAGTCAAATTCCACTGATTTTCAGGGACTCTATTCTCACGATTTTAATCAGTGCAAATTCACTGAGAATCAGTCAAAAGTCACTGAAACTTTCAGTCATCCTCATCACTAAACTACTAACAATTCCACTGACTTTGCACTGATTTCCAGTAGATTTTTCATTGATTAAAATCGTGAGAAAAGTATCACTGCAAATCAGTGGAATTTGACTGGTAATCAGTTAAATTTCACTGATTTTACTGATGTATCTGGATATTATGACTGAGAATCTTTGCGACTTAACTATGGGACAGCTATCTAGATACTCAAATTTAGTATCTGCATATTATCAAAGAGAGATACTCAAAATGAGTATCCAAGATATTATGCGTGAGTATCTTAGATACTAAATACGAATATCCCATGGTTTTACAGTACAGAATCTGAAATACTATACCTGAGTATCAGTGATATTCAAATTTTTTTTTAATTTTTCAGGAAAATTAATAAATTAACAAATTTTATTATTATTATTAAGTTTAAGATGTTTACAAGTTAAAAATTACATAGTATTTGATTGGATATATATATATATACAATATAATGTAACTATTTTGTCGAATCAACGAAAATATTGACAATTTTTCGAATTTTATCTTACCTTGGAATCTTTGTACTATGAAGACTCCACAACTCCAGGACCCTGGCGAAAGCTTCGGATAAGATTCCAATCCGAGCCAATCCGAAGTCATCCGAGCCAATGTGAAATCTCTACCCGAGCGAATCCGAATGAAACCGAACCATTCCGAAGAAACTTTCCAATCCGAATTAATCCGAATTTTCAATCCGAATGAATCCAAACCATTCCTAAGAAATTTTTCGATCCGAGTGAATCCGAATGAATCCTAACCATTCCGAAGAAACTTTTCAATCCGAATTTTCAATCCGAGTGAATCCAATCCATTCCGAAAAAACGTCAATCCGAATGAATCCGAACCATTCCGAAGAAATTTTTCTATCCGAATAAATCTGAATATTCAATCCGAATGAATCCGAATGAATCTGAACCATTCCTAAGAAGTTTTTCGATCCGAGTGAATCCGAAAATTCAATCCCAATGAATCCTAACCATTCCGAAGAAACTTTTCAATCCGAATGAATCCGAATTTTCAATCCGAGTGAATCCAATCCATTCCGAAGAAACTTTTCAATACGAATTAATCCGAATGAATCCAAACCATTCTTAAGAAATTTTTCGATCCGAGTGAATCCGAATGAATCCTAACCATTCCGAAGAAACTTTTCAATCCGAATTTTCAATCCGAGTGAATCCAATCCATTCCGAAAAAACTTCAATCCGAATGAATCCGAACCATTCCGAAGAAATTTTTCTATCCGAATAAATCTGAATATTCAATCCGAATGAATCCGAATGAATCTGAACCATTCCTAAGAAGTTTTTCGATCCGAGTGAATCCGAAAATTTAATCCCAATGAATCCTAACCATTCCGAAGAAACTTTTCAATCCGAATGAATCCGAATTTTCAATCCGAGTGAATCCAATCCATTCCGAAGAAACTCTTCAATCCGAATGAATCCGAACCATTCCGAAGAAATTTTTCGATCCGAATGAATCCGAACCATTCCGGATATGAATCTTCCTTCAAACTGCGGATTGGCTCGGATTCATTCGGATAGAAATCATGCGAACTTCGGATTTGCTCGGAATGAAACTGATTCGTTTGGAAAGAGACTTCGCATTAGCTCGGATTAATTCGGATAGGAAATTTTCTATCCGAAGCCTTCGCCAGGGGAGCTAATAACGTATCCCAAAAAGCGGTAAGCTGCTCCATTTTTCTGCACAAAAGATGTGAAAATGTAAACTTGAAAAAAGGGAAAAAATTTTGGCAATCATGCATAATTTAAGTTATGATTCTTTTTACATACCATGCTTTCTTTAAATTTTGGCAAGAAATTTAGAGTCTAATTTTATAGTTAGTTATTGTTAGTTATTAAAATATAAGAAATTATACATACTTACACAATTTCAATAAAATAACACTATAATATACATATGTAACACAGTTTGACCCCGCGTTGTTGACAGTCGGTGATCACCTCAAATTATACATATGCGCATGCGCGTAATAAAATGAGTATCTACAGATATTACGGTTGAGTATACAAATTTGAATATCTAGTGATACTAAACGACAGTATCTTCTATTTTTAATAGATACAACGTGGTAATATCTGGATATTGTACCACAGTATCTTGCATTTGAATATCTACATTTGAGTATCCATTTTTTTCAGTGTATACACATATATATTCGTTGCTGGCAGATGCGATGTAAATCGCTGTAAAATCAATGTCGTGCTCTCACACTCCACATATGCTGTTTTGTTTTCTGAGAACAGTGAGAAATACAACCGCTGATCTCTATAATAACTGGATAGCGCATGGAACACAATTTTTGTGATTTATAGAACGCCATTTTCGTTTGGAAATTTGTGCAGTTCGGGAAACTTCGTAGCTTGTTTCGGCAATATTCGGTTCGATAAAATTCATTCGGTTCGATAACATTCGGGATCGGCAATATTCGGTTCGATATTCGAGAATCAATGTAACTTTCGTCATTTAAATTTTAGCGCGAAGATCCGAATGCTGCCGAAACATGCCACGAAGTTTCCCGAAGTGCACAAATTTCCAAACAAAATGGCGTTCAATTAGTCACGACACTTTTACACAGCATCCGCTATCCAGTTATTATATAGATCAGTGAATACAACTATTACAAATTCAATTTTTCAATTATTTAAAATTTTTATAATATTTCAGAACGTTTCAAGTGATTTCTAATAAATTCGATTACAGAAGATTTATTAAAGAGATGTTATATAAGAAAGATGATTTGTTCTTGATAAAAACATCAATCAATGTGAGAAGCAGATTGCATATATACATATGTTTCGATTAAATTTGATGAGATGAGATGAGGGAGATAGCTCACATCGTACTTAGTGCTCGCATAATGTTCCAAGCGATAAATAATGACTCCGCACCAAAAGCAGAGTGTAATAATATAATAACGAAATAATATATTGTCCTGACCTGAAACATGAAAGTCACGCTAGGCGTTTCTGTCCAGCTTATTGGCCGCCGCTAGCTTATCCCGTGAATTTAAAATTAAGTGAACAACACACTCCCTGAGTATAAGAGTAGAGTACGTACAGCTCAGCGAGAAGTACTACCTGTCGTTGTCGCGGCTAGCTAGCTGCCTCGTCTCGGCGTAGTTACAATTAAGCCGAGCAATTAACCTCGTTAATTCATCCCCATTCGTCCTTATTTTTATTCCCAGCTCTCTCTCTCTCTCTCTCTCTCTCTCTCTCTCTCTCTCTCTCTCTCTCTCTCTCTCCATTTGCCAACTCAAAATATAACTAATTGGTAAATCATCGTTCTCGTTAGTCCAATATTTTTAAAAATCTGTTGCCATACAATTCTGATTTCTAGTATATGACCTATACATATTTAACAGGCTCTTTATATGTCAATATTTTTTTGGCAGTGAAAAATTATAGGCATCAATTACTAAATTTCAAAACTGATTTATTATACATTAATGAGAATCCACTTATACCATATTAGCCGGCATTTAGCTATAATTTCAAAACAAAAGATTTTGTTGTAATTTTAAGTTCCTTAATACATTAGTGCTAAGTGTCCGATAAACTTGAATTCGACGCTTTCCTTTGAATCCATTTGAATTTCTTTTACTTCCCTGTTGGAAGTAAAAACATAGAAAAGGATAGAGGTTTTAGAGATTTTCTATCACTCCCAATGAGAAAAATGTTTGGTGCAGACAACGAAACTTTTTGTTGCTATAGAAGCAACAAAAATTGTTTGGTTGTGCCAACTAAATCTTGGTTCTTTCAACAAACTTTTTGTTGAACCAAGAAAATTCATTTCAACCAACAAAATCTCAGTTTTGGTCGAATTATCAAAACTTTAGTCGGTTCAACAAAAATTTGGATGGCACAACCAAAAATTTTTGTTGCTTCTATAGTAACACAATTTTTTGTTGTCCACACCAAACATTTTTCTCAGAGTACACTTTGCATCCATGGATTGCAAAAGGGATAGAAAAAAATTCGCGTGGATAGGCGTGGATAGGCGAAGGATACAGAAAGATAGAAAAATGGAGATTCAAAAGGAAAGAGATTATTGTAGAGATAAAAATCGATTAGCATGAATAGGGAAGGATACATTTGGATATACATTTTTCCTTTCTATTTCAATCCTGAATATTGAAAAAGATTCAAATAGATAGACTTTCTATCTTTTTACTTCCAACAGGGTTCTCTTGAATTCTTCTAAATATATACCTTAAATTCATTCGAAAGATTTTTCATTTTGCTTTTTGATTTCGCTTTTATTATATTTGGAACTGGATTGAATTTCAGAGTGCTTAAATCACAGAAAAAACAAGGACTGAAAGTGTTTACAGCTTAAATCAGTTTTTAGGCTGAATTTCAGTCTTAAGTCAGTTTTTAGTCTTGTTTTAAGACTACGAAGTCTTATTTTTAGATTTCTTAGTCTTAAAACAAGATTAAAAACTGACTTAAGACTGAAATTCAGCCTAAAAACTGATTTCAGCTGTAAACACTTTCAGTCCTTTGTTTTTCTGTGAATGATTTGCTTTCGAGATTTGAAGTCAAATGAATTCCATGGAATTCACTTCAATTATATCCTTCGATTCTCTTAAAATCCTTAATCAAGCCTTAAACCATTGAATTTCTTTGAATTCTCGTTAATATAATTTCTTTATGTTTCCTATAGAATTATATGCATGCACAATTGTATACACATAAAAAACAAGGATTGAAAGTGTTTACAGCTTAAATCAGTTTTTAGACTGAAATTCAGCCTAAAAACTGATTTCAGCTGTAAACACTTTCAGTCCTTGTTTTTTCTGTGATTATTTGGAAAGAGGTTCTCTCTTGGGAATGTTATTTTCATAAAAGAATGAAGGTGGAGCATTAAAATTATAAAAGAGCTTATTAAGTAGGAGTGAGAAGGTGAAAAAAATGTAAGAAGGAGGTAAATGAGGTAGGTGTATATACTCATGTATATAGCGGTAAGTTAGTTTGTCGTGCAACCAGCATATCCTATATAATATCCAAGACGGTCGCATGTCATATCAGCAATCATCGTTGTTAGATATAGGTATGTCTGTATAATGCTGCGATAGTGGTGACTGTTAATGTCCCTGTGTGTATATTATGGGGATTTAGCTCGAGCTCGCATGCTTGGAGACTGATGTGACCAGAGAGACCGCCTCGACGAGACATGCGAGCCAACTCGTACAAAGAGGCGCATATCGCTTGAAAGAAATGAAAGATTCGATATTTCTTATAATATATATATATATATATATATTATATCATGAAGTAACTATAATGTAATGTTCTAACGCAAAAAAACAAACTCTCAAGAAGAACTCTCAAAAAATATTCTTGTCTGCTCTCTAAATTTGAATCAGTGGAAATTTCACTGATTTAATTAGTGATTACGTATTTCACTGATGAATCAGTAATTTGAGATTTTTTACTGATCAATTCGGTAATTAGTCACTGATTATCAGTAAGTTCTTACTAATTTAATTAGTGAACCGATATAACCTTTAAAAATGTCAATAAAGTATACTTATTATTTTTTTAATTCAAGTTCCAATTTCAAGCTGTAATTTCAATAATTGTGGAAATTTTGAATTCATAAAAGGTGTACAAGTGCTGCCAACTATCGTCCACATTATTTCTTTGTACTGATTCAATCAGTGACTTTTGTTCACTGAATGAATCAGTAACTTTTCACTGATTATCAGTGACCAGATTCTAGCTATTTCAATCAGTGAGATTTCACTGTCAATCAGTGACTTTTCACTGATTGAGATTTAGAGAGTGCGAATTAATCCTGGTCAATCCGAAGTCATCACCAAAATTCATATCTGAAAATCAATCCGAGACGATCCAAAGAAAAAACCTGAATTCTTATACCTGAATCAATTTAATCCGGGTTCATTCAAATTTACTCGGATTATACTAATTCTCGAGCTAATTCCGGAATGGCTCGCATTCATTTGGATAAGATTTCTATATCCAAAGTTTTCGCCATGGTTATCACTCAGGTTTGATAAGAATAGGTTTTGAGAAGGGTAGTAAATAGAAGAGGGTGGTAAGAAAAAGACGATTGGTTATAAGGGGGGCCGTTAAAGGATGACGTATATTATATATAGGAATACTCTGGTCGAGTAGGCTACCCGAGTATCCGGGACCCTTCTTGTCCTTTACCGGCTATAAAAACCACTCGCTTTACTCCTCGACCCTCAGCTAATAAAATGCCAACTCCCCTTTCCATTTTGATCGATTAGAAAAACGCATTTCTATCACTAAAACTTCTCTTACCAGTTGTCATCAAACTACACTCAAATTTTGTGATATTTCCCGTCTCTCTAAACTTTCCCGGGTATATCTCTCAATAACCCGATTAGAATTAACGCAAGGGTCTTCGGAAACATATATATATAGATTCCCTTGAAACTGCTTGCACGCAAAAAAAGAGTTTTCGAGTAAAAGGCACAAATTACCATTTTTTTCAAATACTACTATTTTTATTTTGAATTTTTGCCACTTACTCGTGATTACTATATAAATTGCAACTTTTGACAAAAAAACTAGCTTAAAATACAATTTGCATTTTGATTTTTTGCCACTTTCTCAAAATTACTATGCAAATCATAATTCTAAGCCAATAGCATAGATGAAAAGACCATTTACATAGAGCAATGAAATATGTCAAGTAACAAAAACTACTCTCTAAATCTGAATCAGTGAAAAGTCACTGATTGACAGTGAAGTCTCACTGATTGAAATGGCTAGAATCCGGTCACTGATAATCAGTGAAAAGTTACTGATTCATTCAGTGAACAAAAGTCACTGATTGAATCAGTACAAAGGAATAATGTGGACCGATAGTTGGCAGCACTTGTACACCTTTTATGAATTCAAAATTTCCACAATTACTGAAAATACAGATTGAAATTGGAACTTGAATTCAAAAAAAAAAAGTATACTTTATTGAAATTTTTAAAGGTAATATCGGTTCACTAATTAAATTAGTAAGAATTTACTGATAATCAGTGACTAATTACCGAATTGATCAGTAAAAAGTCTCAAATCACTGATTCATCAGCGAAATACGTAATCACTAATTAAATCAGTGCAATACGTAACCACTAATCAAATCAGTGAAATTTCCACTGATTCAAATTTAGAGAGTACTTTTCTTAGCACTTTTGACTAAAAGGAGTAGCAAAAATTACCAATTGAAGATCGTGTACTTTCGAGCCCCGATCAGGCCAGGTCTGAGCCTGGTCGGGCCGTGTGTTTCATCCCCGATCTGGACCCGATCGGGGCCACAGCAAAATTTCTACTCTGGTGTGTATCATTGTTGCTCATTGTAAAATTTTTTCAAAGGAGCCACTTTTTTTTATTAGTATCGATATAGTTCTTTACTTCTGATTTTGACATATTCTAAAGGAACCACTTTTTCAATAGAGTCGCAACAACATAGAACCACTAGTTTTTCTGTGTTTGAAATCCCCTAAAATTCTTAAAATTCTCATTATAACGGATCATTAGAGCGCGTGGATGTAACAACCAGAGAAATAGTAAAATATGGTACAACTACAATTTATGGTTTCCACGACAACCACAAATATTATGTGACAACAACCCCAGTATGTGGCATCTGTTATGAAATAGTTGTGACAACTATTTAATAGTAGTTGCCACAGATGGCTGTGGTTGTCACAACCACAATCATGGAAGTGGAAACCATAAATTGTAGTTGTATCATATTTACTATTTCTCTGGTTGTCACATCCATATACAGTTTTTTCCGTCCGCGCGGCTTTTTTTGTCATTTTATTACTAAAAACCTATGAGGTATTATAAGTGTAGTTGGGGGTAGCGGGGTACGTTATTAAACTCTACTGGGGAAACCTTTTAGTCCTGAATAATAATTGTAGTATATTTGAGGGAACAATTTCCCTTTTTCTACAATATTTGGTTGGTTGTAGTTTCTTTTTTCTCCTTTTTTTTCTTGAAATATCATTTCGAGAAATTGAGTAAATTGGTGGGCAAATCCGTATGAGTGAGTAGCGTTTATGTGCGCTAAGAATTGCAGATAAAAGGCAGGAAAGTAGATAAACTGACGATGGAGCTTCCAGGACTAAGAGCGAAGGCTTAAGTGTTGGAGTATTTCATGTTTCCGCGAAGTCGTACGGGAGCGGAAAGAGAGAGGGTGTAAAAAAGGGTGTAAACCTCTTTCTTCAATCTTTGCTAAGGTAATGTCTCAAGTGGTATCGATCAGCGAAAGAAAAAGTATTCCCCACTTAGCATTTACCTACTACTTGCCTATACTAGCTATAATAACTTGTCTACTCATAATCAGATATATTATTATTATTATTATTGATGCTGTCTACACATTATATCAAATCATTTCAAAGAAATTCAATAGAATTTAAAGAAATTCAAAAAAGATCATAGAAGAGCACGGCGAAGTGAAATCATCGATCCGAATTCTTTGTTCAATATATCTATGTAATACGTGATTTGTTCCACGATATATATGATGAATATATATACATATAGAATGCACACCTAGGGTGGTCCTTATTTTTTCGATTTTCGATTCTTCTTAATATCACCCCCCTATTTTGTTATAATGACCAAAAAAATGCTCTCCACCAAATTTTAGCGAAATCGGTTAATATTAACATGTGCCTCAAAGCACCCAAAGTTTTTTATGCGCAATTAACATGGGGAAAAGTACCGTCCAACTTCAAATGCAGGTATTTTTTTTATATTTCACCGGTATCCTTTGGCTTTGTGCAATTGTGATCTTTTGACTATGTTAAAAAAACAAATCTAAACCAAAAACATTTTTTGCAAAATTTACAAAATGGAAATAGTAATTTTGGTTAAATTTAGGCGTTCGCCATTTTGTAAATTTTACAAAAAAAATGTTTTCGTTTAGATGTGTATTTTTAACATAGTCTAAAGATGACAATTGCACAGAGCCAAAGGATTCGGGTGAAATATAAAAAAAATACCTGCATTTAAAGTTGGATGGTACTTTTCCCCATGTTAATTGCATAAGAAACTTTGAGAGCTTTGAGGCACCTGTTAATATTAACCGATTTCGCTAAAATTTGGTGGAGATAATTTTTTTGGTCATTATAACAAAATAGAGGGGTGATATTAAGAAGAATCGAAAATCGAACAAATAAGGAACACCCTTATAGTGCACACAGTTGAGCCTCCGTGAATTCTAGATGGGGACAGAAATGAATTTAAAAGAATTCAACTTAAGGGCATGTGATACTTTACCGTAAGAGCAAATTAGTTATACCAATTATACATTGATAATAATAAATATTTTTAGTATCATATAGCCTCGTATAGACGAAGGTTTATTGACTCTTATTAGATAAAAATATTTATTATTATGAATGTATAATTGGTAAAACTAATTTGCTCTTATAGTAAAGTATCACATGCCCTTAATTCTTAAAAAATTAAAAAGGCATTCATAATAAGAGATTCCAATACTGCCGTCCAATACAAAAAGATACATAAGTGACATTGTGGTTTAGGGTCATTCTCTTAAACCTAGCAATGGAAAAGTCGACCTAAGCGACAATGTCACTTATGTATCTTTTTACGTTGGACGGCAGAATAGTATATGGTAATATTTGGCAGGAATTTCAATAATTAAAAATCGAGGTGACAAATACAAGCATTCAATTCGTACCATCAGGAACTGCTTCTAGGTATATATGCATTTAAATGCCTGATGTAGATATGAGTGAAAGTAAACACACACTAGCTCATACTTTGGCTCTCTCTTTAACCTCATTGACTCTCACCGCGTGGTATATAAGAACACCTGCTTCACGCGCCCACGTGAAACGCATAATCTGAATGTGTGGTTAATTGGTATAAAGCCTCTGAACGTATTGAATGTATAACAAGTAAAATATATTTATATACTATATTATAGCCGTAGGGTGGAGCGAAATAAACAAATTTTGAAAGACGCGAGAAACGCTTAATATATTGGAAATATTAATTGTGGATTCATTATTATTATTATTATTATTATTATTATTATTATTATTATTATTATTATTATATAGAAGTTACAGCATTATATGTACTGAATTATTGGACTAAAAAATAAGGGCCAAAAATTGGAGCCCTGAATGATAGGCCGCATATATTTTGAGTCTGGTTAAATTTTGAATTTATATTATTGTATTGAGCCTTCTTTTTTGAGACATAATAGTATCAGGCTTCTCGTTGCACTTTGACAATGGATTTTAAAGGCTCGCTCGCTGCCTGCGACTAACGCGAATTTACGATTTCTCAGATGAAAATAAACATGAGACCGTTTAGCCGGGCACCGACTGCATATGCGATATTTCCGTGTGCCGCACGTCGTATGGACTGCAACGCGGCCTGTGAACGCTGTAAATGCGTGAGCTGGTGCAATTCTCGTTAAAATAACTGCCACTTATACGATTTGAGAAGCTCGTGTAAGTTCACGAGTCATATAATGATGCTTCTTAACGAGAAATAATCAAAATCTTCTTTTCTCAATTAAAACTATTTTCAAATGATATATAGGCCTTTTTCTAGAAACGACAATTCTATATTCTTCTTTTTTAAATATTAAGAGAGTTTAGTTTTAGGAGTACATATATAATATATTAATCGTTTTATAAATTATATTTTTAGTTTGATATACATGTATAGATAGCCGGTTTATTTAAGATGCAGATTGTAGATTCGTTATATATGATTACAAAAAGAGATGAGGAAGAGTGATGTTTATAGATGCTGCGTTTCGCAGGTGAAAAGAGAGTAGGAAGGAGAAGTGCAGGGCAGGGCGGGGCTGCGCTTAAAAGAGTGCGCGGAGCTTTTTACACTGATGCGCGGACGAAACGATCAGGCGAGTGTTGGTCGTAAACTCGTGCATGCAGAGGTGCAACGAGAGGACGAAAAGGAGAGTAAAGTAAACCAGTAAACTTGAGCAAAGCGATACGAGCGAGCAAACCAGCTCGAGAAATGCTGGAAGAGCTCGAGTGAAGTGAAGCAGTGAGTAAATCAGTAAATCGTTGTTGCAGTCCGAACGTGACGGATTCATTCGCGTTCGAATTGGAAACGCTCCCACAGTTTACACCAATCGTTAATCGTTATCGATCGCCTCTCTCGATCCCCTCATTTTAGTTGATATCAAGACTATGAATAATAAGATGTTATTTCAGCTGTCAATAATTAAATGAATATAAAGAAATAAATATAGTCATTAGAACCAAGTTGTATAATCTCCAAATTATGTTAACAAGTCGTAATGATGGTTCCTTATTATAGAACCTCTTCATGATATTATAATCATAATTATGATATCTGTAAATGCGAGTACCAACGCAGAAAAAACAAGGATTGGAAGTGTTTGCAGTTGAAATCAGTTTTTAGGCTGAATTTAAGATTAAGTCAGTTTTTAGTCTTGTTTTAAGTCTAAGAAATCTAAAAACAAGACTTCTCTTAGTCTTAAAACAAGCCTAAAAAGTGACTTAAGACTGAAATTCAGCCTAAAAACTGATTTCAGCTGTAAACACTTTCAGTCCTTTGTTTTTCTGTGAATGATTTGCTTTCGAGATTTGAAGTCAAATGAATTCCATGGAATTCACTTCAATTATATCCTTCGATTCTCTTAAAATTCTTAATCAAGCCTTAAACCATTGAATTTCTTTGAATTCTCGTTAATATAATTTCTTTATGTTTCCTATAGAATTATATGCATGCACAATTGTATACACAGAAAAAACAAGGACTGAAAGTGTTTACAGCTGAAATCAGTTTTTAGGCTGAATTTCAGTCTTAAGTCAGTTTTTAGTCTTGTTTTTAGACTAAGAAGTCTTGTTTTTAGATTCCTTAATCTTAAAACAAGACTAAAAACTGACTTACGACTGAAATTCAGCCAAAAAACTGATTTCAGCTGTAAACACTTTCAGTCCTTGTTTTTTCTGTGAATGATTTGCTTTCGAGATTTGAAATCAATTGAATTCCTTGGAATTCACTTCAATTATCTCCTTCGATTCTCTTAAAATTCTTAATCAAGCCTTAAACCATTGAATTTCTTTGAATTCTCGTTAATATAATTTCTTTATGTTTCCTATAGAATGCACAATTATATACACAGAAAAAACAAGGACTGAAAGTGTTTACAGCTTAAATCAACTTTTAGGCTGAATTTCAGTTTAAGTCAGTTGTTAGTCTTGTTTTAAAACTAAGAAGTCTTGTTTTTAGATTGCTTAGTCTTAAATTCAGCCTAAAAACTGATTTCAGCTGTAAACACTTTCAGTCCTTGTTTTTTCTGTGCGTACTCAATGCATCCTCGCGATAATATTTATGAATTTCTTCGAATTGTTTTGAATTTCCTTTTGTCTTCTTTTTAGTCCGTCCTTGAATTTTTATGAATTCCATAACACTTCGTACAATTCCCTTAATTTCCTTAGAATTACATGTGTGTTCATAAATAGCTGCCACACAAATAAGTCAAAATTGCAGCCGATAAGGGTTAATTAATATATATAAAAATTCAAGGAGGGTGAAAATTTCGATTCCGGAGCTAAGCTGCTTCAGATCAGCAACCGCTGCATATATACATATGTGTATATATATATATATATATATATGATAGCATGATCTTGATGATGAGGGGGTCTATTGAGAAAAAGGCGATCGAACGATCGAGTCAATGAACTACTTAAGTACGACAGGGGGCAGAGCAAAATATATATGTATAATACAGAGGAGTGCATCCCATCCGTATACGTATGAGAGCTAGAACAACCTGGATCAGCCCTAGGTGCACCTGCACACTGCACAAGGTTGTAAAAAGCATAGCATGAAATAAGAGAGCCGAGCAAAGTCGGGCCGGACGCGGACGCGGCGGAGACGAAGACAGTCGCTGATCATTGGTGGACAGCACCCGAGAAAGCTAGGTGGTGGGGAGTCGACAGTTGGACGTGAGTTCCCGCGGGGGTGGCGCGGGTGTGGCACGGGTGTGGAAGACGCGACGCGAGCGCGACAGCCGCGAGGTCCGTGTGACAAAGACAAACCTACAACGACGCGTTTCGCAGGAGATGGAGGGGGAAGACGGTGAAGTCGCGGAGTCGTGGAGGAAGAGTTGGGTGGTTTGGAAGGGGTTCTTGTAGCAAAAGGGGTGAAAAGAGGGGACGAAAGAGGAAAGAAGGAGGAGACGCGGAGGACAGAGAAGCCTCCTCTGTCGCCCCGACAGATTCATCGCGCGTCAGGACCACGCACGGACAGGCGGGAAGTGACGATCCTCCAATTATAGATCCGGTCTATCTGGATCGAGAAATCAAAGAATTAGGGCAATCAAAAATTTGGAAAATTGTCGCCACGTTCGAGGAGATGGATTTATAAAGTTTCGGGAATGTTTTCTGGTCAGGTTCGTGTTTTAAAAGTGCGGTTAGTGAAAAATGGATTTATTTGAGGGTGTCTTTTTTCTTGGTTTGAAAAGGGTGAGTTGAAAGTTTCATGTTTTGGGGTTGAAATTGTTTATGAGGATTGGGTTGAAGGACTTACTGAGGGCAGAAAAAAAGGGAGGATCGCTTTGGGGCGCATGGCTCACCGCACTAGAACCGACGTCCTCAATATTATCAGTGCTTTGTTTTTTCATTTGCTGCCTTCTGTTCAGCGATGAGATCCAAGCCGGTTGCCAGGAGACTTGCACAGGGTGAGTTTTTTTTGCGTCATTTTTGGGATTAGGTCATGTTTTTGTGTATCGATTTTAGAGGATTTGAGGGGAAAATTTTGGAATTATGTATGTGAGATTTTGCTGGTCTTTTAGCTTATATTTGATATATTTATATATATTATATGTTTCAAGTTTCTTCAGGTAAGACTTGGTGGTATATAAATTTTAGATTTTACATTCATTTTTTAACTTAGCTATCACATTTTACATTTTTTTTTATATATATTTCTGAAAAGGATTTTTTTAGAAAAAACAATAGAAAATTTTATATATACTGTTTAAACTCAATAAAAAATTTAGTTTGAAAAATACTGACATTATTACGGAAAATGTTTTCAATAAAAAATTATAGATCTTCGTGAAATATTTTTTTTTTCGTATAATACATTTTTTTCGAAATGTAAAAGATTTCGGGAAAATAGTAAAAAATAAAAATATGTAAATCGCTTTTTTTCGAAACCGGTTGAGTTTAGAAAAGAAGGTGTCACAATACAAAAATGATATATAGTTTAATAACTGTAGAGATTTTATAACTATATAGCTTTTCAAGATTTGCAACATTCCTTCAGAACTATTTTTCTTAAAACCAATATTTTTCTGCACAAAATTTTGTGCAATCTAAATTTATCGAAAAATCTAAGAATGATGCGGGATTTTGTCCGTGAGGGTTGATACGAAAGAGATGCAAATTAACTCTTTTGCACTTCCGAGTCTCTGGACAATACTCATAGAATCTTGTCTTCAAATAAGTTGAGATAAGATTATATGTATTTATGTAGTAATATATATACTGTTTTGCAAAGAAACTTGAATTCTCTTCGCAAAGAGACTTGAATATATTAAAATCTGTGCTGTGTAGTGCTATATATAAATGCTGTCATATAAAATATTTCTAGATTTGTATTTATAGCTATATTTTTGTTTATAAAATAAATAGTTACATAAAATTAATCACATTTATAATCTCAAATAGCTACACTAATATACACAGAAAAAAGTTTTTTTGAATAATGAAACAAACGTATATCTTTGATATAGGGTCAAAGAAAAAATATTTTTTTAATTTTATTACAACTTACATCCGCGGTTAAATCGATATATTTAATCTTTGTGATTATAGTCTTATCCACTTTAATAACGTTCACTTCACTATGAACTGCACGTACTAAAACACCTGTAGCTCAATTTTAGAGAACGACGCAGTACACTAGATCAATTGCCCACACTAAAAATAGCCAAGCACACTTAATAATTGCGTATATCTTCCTTCCTCTATTTCGCTTTTGAGAAGAGCAGAGCCATGACGCAATAACGACTGCAAACCCACGCCTGGATAATCAATATCCATTATTACTGGAATACTGGGCCACTCAGCAGGCCAAATTGAAAGTACAAATCTTATATTTAATCTAATATTTTTGAAACTTTATAAATACATGAAACATACTTTCTTATATATAGAAAAACTCAGTCGCAAGAGATCAACAACCTGAAAGTCCGATCCAACAGCAAACTCGGAAAAACTCGAAAACCCAGAATTTTATGCAATTAAATTATTAAATGCGGTCTTTATTCTATATATTCAATAAGCCTTATATTAAAGACATAATTACACGGAGAAAACTGGATATTAAACCGTAATATCTAGCTATTTAACTATGGGACAACTATCTAGATATTTAGATATAATATCTTGATGTTAAAACCTAATATCCAGATATTAAAATATTGGATGCTAAAATATTTGGATTATATATTTTAATATCTGGATATTAAGTTTTAATATGAAGATATTATATCTAAATATCTAGATGGTCGTCCCATAGTTAAATAGCTAGATATTACGCTTTAATATCCAGTTTTCTCCGTGTATAATAGAGCTTTTTAAATTTTCAATGGTGAGTTTTTGAGTTAGTTCAGGTTGGGGCGCATTTTTTGATTGGATCCAAACGCATTTTGGGCTTCGGACTGTGCGAAATTTTCGGGTTGGTGAGTTTATGAGATAGTTCGGGTTTGACCGGGTTTTCGTGTTGAATCTAGCTAGTTTGCCGCATATATCAGTTTTCAAACAGGAACAAGTTTTCCGTTTTGTGATCTTAGAATATCTATCAGTTGTACAGATTTGCTTGCGTCCAGTTCAGTTTGGATTCAAATTGACTTTAGCCAGTGTCACTGTACTGACACTCTTGGTGACACTGACACATTATTGAATATATAAAATAATGTATTCAGCTCTTCTTTATCAGGGGGGGGAGGTGAGGGTGGGCGGAACGCGCCCGCGCATCACAAGCTACGT
Organism: Synergus japonicus; assembly: GCA_900474275.1. Lineage (NCBI taxonomy): Eukaryota > Metazoa > Arthropoda > Insecta > Hymenoptera > Cynipidae > Synergus > Synergus japonicus. Next base: position 23,674 of record UCOH01012082.1, read on the forward strand.
ATTCCTCTTTTTCCCGCATTGTCTAGTCACTGCTAAGATCGTCCTCCTGACTTTGCCTTCTTCATGTTTCAAGTCCCGCCTACTTGCATGGAATCCAAAACTTTTTATCTCCACTTTATAAATTCTGTTTGTCAAGAAATTCATGTTGCATTTACGTTTGCATAGAATTACATAAATTGAATTTAAGTATGTACCTTCATTACGCACATGTATTTTTGCAATGTATACTTGCATTGCGTAAATTATATTTGAAGTACATATGCAAAAATCTTTTGGCGTACTCTGATGTAGAGTATTATAAAAGAAAGTTTATCTATTTTTAAATCAGGCTCTTCAATCTTTTGAACTGGTAGTTAGCAAGAGGTACTATTATTAAACTTAAGTGCCTAATTCTCTTGTCCCTGAAATCTTTTCTCGTCCCTTGCTTATTCTCTTTTCTCCGTGGAAGAATTAACCTTTTGTTTTGTCGACTCACAAGTCAAGTCTTAACGGATTTTGTCTTATAGACAGAAACCGTTGAACACTCGATCGTTCACTACGAGGCCGCCTATAATTTTTAAGTGTTGTGATAAATCATTGGTCGTTATTCTACTGTGTCATATCAAACATTAAAAAGATATGTTAATATTAGAATACATATATTGTAAGAGTACATTGTTAACCCCTACAGAATGAGAACCCTGTATACAAGCATGCTTTTGGGTTCTAGCATCTCAGACCGCGAAATGTGCAAACTCTAGATTTTTTAGAAAAAAAGCTATTTGTTAAATATAGTTTGGCAAACTTTTAAAATTATTACTCTTTCAAAGTTATTGTGTAATATTATAATATATATGTATTAAGGTGGTTCTTATTTTTTCGATTTTCGATTCTTCTTGGTCTCATCACCCTATTTTGTTATAATGACCAAAAAAATGCTCTCCACCAAATTTTAGCGAAATCGGTTAATATTAACATGTGCCTCAAAGCACCCAAAGTTTTTTATGCGCAATTAACATGGGGAAAAGTACCGTCCAACTTCAAATGCAGGTATTTTTTTTATATTTCACCGGTATCCTTTGGCTTTGTGCAATTGTGATCTTTTGACTATGTTAAAAAAACAAATCTAAACCAAAAACATTTTTTGCAAAATTTACAAAATGGAAATAGTAATTTTGGTTAAATTTAGGCGTTCGTCATTTTGTAAATTTTACAAAAAAAATGTTTTCGTTTAGATGTGTATTTTTAACATAGTCTAAAGATGACAATTGCCTAGCGGGATCTAAGAACACTGGATGCAGATATCACTGATATCAGTCGATCAGTCGTCACAGGGGGCTGCTCGGGAGCGATTGAGCAATGAACATGAGCGATGAACATGCTTTCGAGACAGGACCGGCAGTTTACTGCTGTGGACTGTGAGTTCTGATTCGTTTTCAGCTTTGGGCAAACCCGGCAGACTGAGAAGTTTACTTTTTATTTTAAATTTTTAGTAATATAAAAACACACCCACCTTCCGAAAATACAGACATTTACTCAAAATTTCGTATGGGTCTGGATATATATGTACATGTGCATGTATACCTATATACGTATAAAGCCGAAAGAAGACAAGATTGCATCCACAGGAAGTGATGAAGATTTATAAAGAAATAGAGAAATAAGGATCGTTAAAGAGACTATTCTATAAAGATATATAGAAAAATAGAAAATGGGGGGGGGGGGGGATAGTAATGTTTTATACGCGGAATACGAGAAGCAGAGAAATAATCAGGAAACTCGTCATTGAAAGACGCATCATCCCATTCAGATTGCGTCTGTCAGTCGTACCGGAAGTCGTATATCCGAGAGAGAGACAAAGCCATAAAAACGTGTGTACAGATCAAGAGATGAGGGGGGTTGGGGGTTGTGTTTCATCGTCGCTTTTGTCTCGCATCCTGAATAAAGAGTACAGATGAATATAAAAACTCTGAATAGATCGGATGATCCTAAGGTATAGGTCAGTCCATTCTAGTCTGGATTGTAGGAGAATCCGTCCGCAACTCCCCCTCTTTTTCATTACCGGTGTTCCCAATTAATAGCCAAACTTCGACTCCTTCGACGTTACACATCAAAATATATACAAAATAGAAAATTGTCATCAGGACTAAAGTACTAGAAAATTTCCACTGTGTTTGATTATAAATAAATAAATTGATAAAAAGTCATATTTTTCTTGAAATATCATACCATCAAAATCCCGTGTGGAAAAGCCGGTTGGGGCCCAAGTGGGCCCCAGTTGATTTGCCCAACTCCCAATTAGGGTTCCTGATCGCACCCCAACAAATGCCCAACTACTAATTGGGTTCTAGTCGGGGTTGTAACGCTGAGTAGTGCTTATGCCCAAAATGGAGTTACCCTCTTAATGCCCGATGAATTTAAATATGATAAATTATTAAAATTTCATCATAATTGGTCACAAGACACAATCCAAATTACAACTAATAGTACAACAACTATTTTACTAATAAAAATATTACATTTCAAGATTTTTTGACAAATAGGGTTGCCCAGTTGGGCCCAGATTGGCGCCCAAATAATAATTGGGCTTAATTGGGAAGATTTCCACACGGGATATTTATAATAGTATATTATATATAATTCTTTTAAAATCCTTTGATATCCGTTGTAAATCGCGAAAAATTCTTGCGAAAATAAATCCAAGATATTAAGTGAATAACTAATGGCCAGAAAGCGTCTTTCCGATTACCAAATAAAAAATGCACCTCTGCAGAGGCAATAAAGCATGCATTATAGTGCATATAAAAGGTACTCTTATCGCTTCAAGAGTCTAAATAACTTGCTGGCAAAGGTCCGCCCCTAATCTGCCAAGTGTACGATTTAACTTGTCGTTTTGTATGCCATATTACTTGTCCGTCGCACCTGATTGGTCGTTGCTTGGTACTTTGTTTATAGAACTGATTGCATTCCGTCGCTGAGCAAACAAATGACAAATACGTAAAACACGGGGTAATTGCAGTTAAGCAGGAATGAGTGCGGGCGGGGGATAGAAGCTGCGGAAGACTTGCGGAATTGTTTTCAATTGTATTTACCAGAAACAAAGGGAAGCTGACTATTGGGTTGGTGCGGGTGGATTAATGTATATTATAATACCCACCTAAGAAACGGATAAATGACGATTGTTCTCTCTTTTTATTGTCCAATTTGCATACAATCACGTACAGCAGTTATTCGGAGGAGTTGTTATTCATATTTTCATGATTTTCATTCGCGTCTCGCAATCGATTAGGAGTTAGTAAGAGGTGGGGGAAGGCTCTCTCGATCGAATTAGCGATTGTAATATCATGTTGAATTAGCACCTGCTAATGCGATTGTTCATTCAACTTTAACATTTTAGCAGCCGCACAAGCTTCGTGTTCTATTTTGGCGTCGTTATAGTCACACAAAATACAGTACATTTCGATACTAGTGCGCAAATGTGATTTTATTAGCCTTGTGTGAATGTTTGCCTGGTTTTGTGGTCACACAAGGCTAAAATCACTTTCTCGCACATGCATCGAACCGTACGTATTTTTTTATGCACGGAGTGTCAAAAATAGTGTTTTGTTTATTTATGCTCGCTGTTTTACACAAATTTGAGAGTTAAATTACGTATACGTTATTAGTCAATTTTTTTAGAGAAACTGAGGAAAGTTACCTACATATTTTGATATACGCTACACTCGACTCTCCCAATATTAACAATATTAAATTGCACTTTTTAGGACATTTGAGAGAGGAGAATTTGATTAAAATTGGGAACGCCTTTCTTTTGGATTTCTTTAATATTGGGAAATTTGAGTGTAACTTGATATTTTCTATTATTCTTTTCTATCATTTTCTATCCTATTTCCTTTTTTTTAAACATTTTTTTGAATATATTTGAAAATTTCTTTGATTCTGCCACTTTATATATAATAATTTTCTTTCTTCTATCATTTTATATCCTCTTCTATCCCTTTTAATCAATTTTTTATACATTTTCTATCCATTTTACATCCTCTGCCTATATATATCTTTCTCAATCTATATAGTTTATCCAAGCCCATTTTCAATTATGTCCGTATAGAAGCGAGACGAAACAAAAGACAATCTATGATCTGTCATTGAAGATATATTGCTGTGAAAGGCTTCATGATTATTAATTGCAAGAGGTCTTTGTCATTGTTCTAAAAGTTTTTAGTGTTTTATTTGTTGACCGATATCATTTGCAATATGTAAAAATCTATGTGTATGAGATATTATTTAGAAAACACTATTCCATACTTGTGTTTGTAATAACAAACACGTTTTTTCTAAGCTTGGAATTTAATTTTCATTTTAATGTACACTTTTTGTAAATATTGTAAAAATTTTTTTTTTAATTTTGAAAAAAAGGTTATAATATGTATAATCAGAGCTCTCATTAGAGTAGATAAACTGTAGTAAAAAGCCAACCCCTTTTCTTTTAGCATCACATTTATTCAACCCTTTTAGAATATGTATATTAATTTCGATATATACATGTATGATATCCTTCCTATACTTTTTTATCTTCTTATATCTTATTCATATGTATAATTTTATACTCATTTTTATCGATGCTCTCCATTTCTGAAATTTTCTATCCTTTTCTATCTTTTTCTATCGCGTACTCTTATACAATTAATATACTGAAAAACCCACGTTTGTATTTATTGTTAAAAAGAACACTAGATTTTACTATTTGTGCTGAGCAATAAGGGGCAAAAAGCAAATTTTAATAATGTTCACAGAATTACAAAGTTTTTTAGAATAAGAACTAAAACTATTGCAGAATTTGTAAACTATATAGTAAAGTGATGCGCACAGACCATGCGCATTGAATTACTAACTGGGTTAGTAAAATATGACAGTTAGAATCACAAAAAATAAAAGCTTTGAAGGGGCCTACTTCACATGTATTAATATTCTAGCCTACACATATTTTATAATATCAAACATTAGAAATTACAATTATATATACATAGTATTAAGTTGAGCTGAAACAGAAAAATCAAGTTAGAAGAAATAGAAGCTGGTGGGAATCGAACACACTGAGAAAACTGTTTGGTTTGATCAACCAAAATTTGGTTGGCTCGACAAAATAATTTGGTTGCTATACAGCCATCAAAACGTTTTGGTTGAGCCAACAAAATATTTTCTTGGCCAAACAAAATAATTTTACTTTTTCTTCAAATCAGTTAGTAATTTCTTCTACATATTTAGTATATTATATTACTTAAAATACTTATTACTTCTACTCTTTTTATAAAATGTATTAATTTCCCTAATAATTTTTCCTAAATCGGATTTTACTACAGAAAATAGTAAACTTTGGTATTACTAAATAGGAAATCTTCTTATAAAAATAGTATAACTTATTATTTTTGTATTAAAATCTCGAAATTTAAGGTTTTTGCCCCGACTTGCTATCCATATTAGTCATTTTTCTAACATAGAGTTTCTCAGTGTATTTTTTAGTTGCTCATGAAATTGTGTTACATTTTCTACGATCTCTATTCTTTTCGGATCAGATAGGAAAAAGAGTGGTCTCATTATCAGAATTGCAGATGGTGATTCCGATAGAAAACAATTTCACAAGAAATTCACAAGAAGGTCAGAGGAATATAAATATAGAGAAAAATATATAAGTGTCTTGAAGTTACAGGAAAGGAAGGGTAGGAACGACAATGGTGTGGTGTGTTGTAGGATCGTAGAATGACGTTGTGGAAAATGAGACTCATAAAGCAATGCTTAGCACGCAAGGTGGCTGCTGGCGACTTACCTACCTTTTGCAAAGAAAGTCAAAAAAGTCATGTGTCTTATTATTTTATTCAGTAAATTTTTCACAGTACGATTATAAGAGAATAAATTGATTTTCGAAAAAATACACGATGAAAGGGATACAGTCAAGGTAAAAAGAGCTACTGGTCAAAAGGGGCGAAGATTCAAACATTTTTTGGACAACAAGTGGAAGAAAGAAAAGTTTGGATATACTGCAATTTCAAGGCAAAAAAAATTGGTTAAGGGCATGTGTTACTTTTTTGAAAATGTAAAAATTGTGCAAAAAAACCCGGGTTTAAAAACTTGCTCATATGGTAAGTAACACATGCCCTTAAGGCAGTACATACAGTAGAAACACAAAAAGACGTGCATATGTGATGTTGTTATATGTACAGCGCTTTAAGAAAAAAAATATTTGGTCAAGGGGTACCTACTGCAGTTGGAAGTTGAGAATAGAATCAGAGTTGAAGTGAAAGTAGAAAAGGAAAAATTAGTTGGGACGAGACAAAAGAAGAAGTGCTCAGGTTTGTCGGTGCATTCGTGAAGTCTGCGAACACGTGACTCATCCGTCACGGGTTCTTCGCGTTGTTCTCATTTTCCTTGGTGCAGTAGGCAATAGGGATTTAGTATTTTCCAGGAACGATGCGAAATAAAGGACGTTGGGACGATTCCGAGATTTAATAACCCGCCTCGACGGTAATGAACGCCGGCGAGGTCGTAGATTTTCAACGGTATTAAAAATTAAAGAGACGACGTACCACAGCAATCAATTCTAGACACTTTCAGTCATCATTATTATTCAAGAGACAAACATAAAAATATCGAACTGCAAAATTCCTTAATAAAGGTCATTTTGTCTCCTTTATATGTATATTAAAAAATAATTATTGTTAAGGATAAATAAGAATAAAGAAATATATATATATATATATATGATATGATAAAAAAATCCACCGAGAGATTTTATAGTGTTTTTTTTTGCTGCTTTGAGACTAAGTATATAGTTTAATTTCCTGTTTACAAAACCAGAAGTCAAAACTATATTGTGTTACAATATTCGGACTCCTGAATGATTAGGCAGCACCAGACAATTTAAGTAATAAGAGTTGCCAGTCTTTACTTAAGAGCTTGCAGTCTAAGTAGTATAATGTTAGTAAGAAGGTTGTATAAGGTGAAATTATAATGTTACAATCTGATATAATGTATATTATAGTCACGTTTTTAATTCGATATCTGACATTTGATCCATTAGGAAATATAAATTTATGTTCTCCCTGAGTAGCAGTAGATAATTTAATATGAATAGTCCCCAATATATGTAATATTCCCTCTTTATATACAGAATTCCAACTCTCACTAATTTTTTTCTCAATCTCCTCTATGTGTATAGTACGGAATCAATGTAGGTAAAAAAACCATTAGCATTGATCGCGGAAGTTCTAAATCACTTAATGCGATGGGTCGCGAGTTTAAAGAACAGGTTGATCATATATACATACATTCAAGTATAAACGAGAGAGTGTGAGAGAAAGAAAGAAGAAAAACATCAGTGCGAGAAGGATCAAGGAATGAGCGTGGGTTATATGCGTGTTATAAAAGTATATATGTACTGAAAGTCATAGTATGTATGAGTCTTTTGTATTGTGTGTGTGTGTGTGTGTGTGTGTGAATGTGTTTGGTCGTCGGCCTCAGCTAGAGGACTTGAGAAGTAGAAGTAGGTAGAGTCGATGTTGGAATGACACGAGTGGTTATCTCAGTGGCCACGCGATATTGTCATCAGGGTAGGAAGGCATAAGCATAAGAAGGCATGGGAAGGCATGGGAAGGGTAAAGTAGTTACCTGGGGGGTTGAGGGAGATTCTGATAAGATCTCCTTATGGCGGCAACCCCTGGTATACCGTATAAGTCGAGAGTGGCCTTTCCCTGCCCTGCCAACTCTGTCCACTCGCGGTTGTCGAGCGTCGCGTCGTGACTCGACGGAGACCGTTTCACCGATAGGACACAGCTTTACCCTATATTGTTGCGTTATCTCGCACGCGAATTAGCTCTACAGATTTTCCTTTTTTCCTTTCGTTCTTTTGTTCTTTCTTTCTTGCTTACCTCACCCATGACAAACGAAAGCCTCTTTCTCTTCTCTCCCCCGCCCCCTACTCCTCGCGGTACCTCACATTCGATAATTCTCCGCGGCGACGTCACTGATGCATCAACTTAAGTGCGCGATTTGAACCCGCTTATTTTGCTCGAGGTCTTTTGTATAATTGAATTTTTTTCCATCAACACTACACTTATTCAGTCTTCTTAAAGTTACATATATTTGAATTTACAACAAAGATTTTTCTTTCCCCACACTTCTCAGAGAAGTCCAATTTGAATTAATGGGATTAATTTAATGTTATTTCAAGAATCGAAACATTTTTTTATTGTCTTATCTATAATATCTTTTGAAATCTTTAAAGACCCTTAATATCTCATCGAATTCCTGGATATATATATATTCTCTATAATAATATAGCATACATTTTTAACTGAAATAATTATTGTAATTACAGGTTTTTCTTTTAACGGTAAAACTTATGTCCATGAATTATTATTATTATTATTATTATTATTATTATTATTCAGAGATAGATGGGTATAATCAAGAAAAAAATATGGCTCTATAAAATGGCGCAAAAATTTGCCCATAATACAGGTGGCGCTGATAGTTTCATTAATAAAATTCACATTTAGAGTTTTATAAAGAATAGAATTTTATCACTTTATAAATATTGATTATAATTTTGCGTATATAGCAGCACGAAAAGACGCTCATAACGCACTTGCATAACGCACTTTATCCTCTTCGCTGGACAGAGAACGGCGACTAAATATGTAGAAATAAAGTAGTCTCAACCAGCATCAGACGCAACAAGACTCTATAACGTGCCTAAAGATAAAAACATGCGGTTGATGGCTTCTCGAGATAGTCGATGGAACTGCACTATTCAAATCTTCAAGCAAACAATCCCACGTAAATTGGTTTATTATTTTAAAACCTTAAATCGCGTCAAGACGTAAAATTTAAAACTTTTTTACAGTGATTTTAAGGAATGTGTTATGGTATTTTAGGGAATTTGAAAGGATTTTTTGGAATTTGAAGATTTTTAAGAAGTGTCGGCGATGATGTCTTGAAAATATCAATTAACGCAGGTCTAGGGTAATAAAATAGGCACTCGAAAATATATTTCAAGAGAGGTTGAGACAATCTCGTAAAACTTATTCTCAGGAGCAACATGTGTTTTGATCCTCTTTACTAAACTAAATATTTTCCTATAGAACTTTCGCTTTTTCATATATGTCTTGTACTAATTATCTCAAAATAAGATTTGAAGAGCTGAGACTATACTTTATAATTTTATTCAAACCATCTTTTTTATATAAGAAGAAAATTTTTTTAAATGTTTCAAAAAGATGTCAATAGAATGCAAACTATATTATATTTATATGTTCATTTTTAAATTTACAACAGAGTAAGAGATTAATTATGTTATTTTTAATATAGTAAACCCCGGAGGATGTGGGCGGGAAATTTCTGACGAAGATATAGCCTCCGTTTCGCATTTTGGAAGATGGACTGAGAAAAGTTGACAGAAATCGTCCCGAATAGCAGATGTTTACATTTTCACGGACAATCTGTTCGTAGTCGTTATATTCTTATATATGGTATTCTTTTCTAGCAGCAATTATTATTGGAGATATAGTTTGCATTCTATAGGGATTGATTTCATAAAATCCCAAGGATTATAGAGAAATTTAAGGAACATTTTGGGATTTTAGGGAGTTTATAAAAATTTTAAGGGAATTCAAGAGATTTTTTAAAGATTTTAAAAATATTTCATGCAATTGTAAAAGATTTCACGAAAATTATTTGAGAGATTTTATTGACGAATTTTAAGGGATTAATTATAAAGTTCGTCGTGCATTTTTGAGGAGTTTAAGGAATTTTTAAGTTTTTAGATCATATCATGGAATCTTTTCACGAACCGTATATATGTTAAAAGATATTATTTCAAGAGATATTAAAGTTCGTCATGAAACCAAGGAATTTTAAAAGATTTTGTTAAATTTTGAAAGAAATTTTGACGAATTTTAATGGATTTTATATTTAACTTTAATTTAAAGTGAATTCAGTGATTTACATTTACATTATTAGCACCGCGTGAGTGCATGCGGGTATAAGAGGTATATACGCGTTAGAGTAATGCCTCTCTCGAATTTTGGCGCGTTTTTTTGATGAAACCAACACACAATGGCGGCTTATCTTCTGGAAAGATTTGCAGGCATATATTCATTCATTCCCTTGGGAATCGTTTGTTCCGTCAGCGGACATTCACTGTTGAGGGGGTAGGTGGTTTTAGAGTTGAGGTATCTCTGTGTGGGAACTTGGCGTCTACTTTTCAGAGGAAGAGAGATGAAGACCAAAACCTTAAGGATGCCAAAGCAAGAGGGATTTCAAGAGAGATGAGATCCGCGTTTGTTCTTTGCTTGGGAACGTTTACGCGAGACAAAACCGTCGTATACGAGAAGCGTGTGGCGCGAATCGGGTTTAGGACTGTGTCAAATAACACGAACGGCTGGACTCGACGCGATGATCCTCCATCCCAGGGTCGCAACCTCTACTCTTACCTCATCCATTTTTACCACCACATAGTATTTTTAACACTCAATTTAGTCAAAATATTCTAACATAAAAATTCAATTTCCTCATTTTACGTGAAAAATGTGCAAACGTTGTTCCACGAGGAAAGGGACCTCAAGGATAAAAAATCGATTTTCACTTTTTTTTTATGATGCTTTAGATAGTTTTTCAAATTCGCTTTTTCATATGTATAACATAATAATTGCAGAATTATAGATATACGTCCCCTACGCTCTGAGTAGAACTTGACTTTTTTTTTTATTATATCTCGAAAAATATTAGTTTTAAGGGCATGTATTACATACCCGATCCCTACATTACCGACATTTTTTTTTCTGCAACGCTACGTCTACATTTATAAAAATATCAAATGGAAAATTTATAAAATTAAAGAAAATTTTCTAATGTATGTTTCTCCGATCTTAAATTTTTGTAAAAATAAAAACAATTTTTTTGAAAAAATTTGTTTTTTAAAAATGTCAATATTTAGGACCAAACAAACGTACCTTAAGGCTTTAGCTTAAAATATATAAATTTTCAATGTGGTATCTCAATTAATGTAGACGTAGTGTTACAGAGAAAAAAATGTCGGTAAGGTAGGGATCGGGTAAGTAATACATGCCCTTAAGGGCAAAAGTTTTAAAGGGAACTTGTAGATTTTAAAAAATTAAGTAGATGTTTTTTTTGCATATTAGAAATTTTTCCTCAAAAATCCAACCGGTTTCGAGAATCAAAAGATTAATAACTTTAATGATGTTTTTTATATTAATTCCTTTATATGAAGTCAACATCATTTTAGATATAATATAGATCATAATTTAAAATGAAATTTCGAAATTTGGCACAGACGTCATTGAAAAATTGTTGGGCGTCTTTCGCGGGTCATATTTTATTCACGGGTGTTCCTTGCGATGTTCATTCTTGACATTTGCAAATACGACACGCATAGAGAAGGGAAGTTGTTCGCGAGAAGAGTATCGCGCGAAGAAAATCGCGCGAATCACTTCGCCGAAAAGAGTCCCAGCAGAAGACACAGTAGAAAAGAGACAGAGGCGTGTAATTCGGACATAGGGTTCCTTTCGCATGGTTTCTTTTTATTCTCTCGCGATGCGACCTACGACCCTACGATAATGGCCCTTTTAGATGCATGTTTCGTTTTATTCAAAATGAGAAACTGAAGAATTTGAGAACGAGATTAAACGCGCTCTCCGCGCGCACATTTGCTGGAATATTTATTTAAGATTTAAGATTTCCCGCGTCACACGCCATATTCAATATACGTCGCGTCATCACTTTCATCTGACCAATAAGGAAAAAGCGTTACGTTACTAATGATCCTTTTATAATAGGATACTCGCGTCCCGTGTCGAAATATCGACTGGGGCCAGACTGGGTTCCAGATAGTTTGCCCAAGTCCCAACTGGGGTCTAATTGGGATTTTTAAGTGGGGCCCATTTTGGGTTGTAACGCTCGTCCCAACTTAAACCCATAATAGGGAAAAAATGTCTGAAAAAACAATTATTAATTAAGAACACGATTTATTCGCAGTTATATTATTGATATTCTTATAACTAATCGTCGTTTTTAAAATTTAACGCATATATAAGAAATAAAATTTCGCACGCACGCGGAGGGAATCGAACGCATGAACTACAGGATGTATTTGTATCTGAAATTTTATAGTCTTTGTGCAACCACCAATAATAATCTATGTTTTTTATATATTTATCTTCTATATCTCTTTTTGGAATTGCTTTAGAAAATCTAATTTGTTTTTCAGTGTTATATATATCTATGTATGGTTCGTAATCAATTTTTTTGTCATAAGCGTGGAATTTTGCCTTTGTGTCTAACTTTTTCGAAATATTGTGGATTTGATTACCCTAAGCTCTCGACATGGTGGTTCCAGATTTTTTTTAAACATTCATTCAACAAAAATTTATTATGTTTATTCATTTTAAATGACAATTAATTTTGCTGTTAATTACTTATTAAGCATTGAAAACAATATGTATTATTTATTGAATGCATGAAGATACCAAATAGTTTGATTTTTTAATTTGTCAACTAATCCTAATTTCTATGCAACTTAATATGAATATTACTGTTTGTTGTTAAAATCACATTCGTTTTAGACGTAGTGAATAGGCGTTTACTATTTTAAGTTTTAAGTAAAAAACAAAGTCACGATAATATTACTATAATGTTACAAGAAAATTTTTAGGAATAATTACAGATTTGCAAAAAAAAAAACTGTACAAATGTATAATGAATGTGCTACGTATCCGGTGTACTGGGATTTTAATGGGGACGCCCATTGTGGAGGTGGGCATGCCCGGTATAAGCTCAAACAGAATGCTAACATTCTTTTTTTTCCTTAGCTTTAATTTTGATAATTAGGAATCCGAAATAACTGAAAAAATTGCGTTCCGCCTATCGTATAATTAATATAGTACTTTAATTAATTTCATTTTTCTTAGTCGGGACGCCCAAGTGGGTCCAAGTTGGCGCCCACTTATTAACTGGGCTAAATTGGGCACATTTCCACACGGGTTCTTATCCAATCTCAGATAAAAAAATAAAAAATATACGTACATACATATATACATATATGCAAATGGAAATTTATCATATTTTATAAAATCATATAAAATCTTCAAAAATCATAAGAAATCGTTTGGAAATTCCATAAGAAATCTTTTAAAATCTTTGGAATGTTTGAAATAATCTATATAAAGTATAGTAAAATCCTCTGAAATGCTCAGAAATCTTATGAAATATTGCAAATTGCATTATAATAAAAAAATGAAAGTCCCTCTATAAGAACTCTAAATGAATTTTAAAGTGCCTATTATAATAATGACTTAGGAATTATAAAACTGCGATCAAATATATGAAGAGAATTTATTATATTTATCTGAACCGATAATGGTTCGGAGCGTCCGTCGACCTGATGTCCAGCATGCGTGATTAAAGTTTATTTTATAACGGAAAGCACACGTGCGAGATTTGGCCCCTCTGAGAAACCCTCAACTCGTAGTTTTTCATTCAACTGTATATCGCTTAATATGTTTGCAGTGGTATCATAAATGCGTCTTTATTTCCACTACATACTATAATTATAAATAACATATATGCATGCAGTCATTTTGATAACAATCGAAGGTCCGATGTCGAATTTTAAGAATGCTAATGCAAGCTCGGTGATGGGGCGGGTGATGCTTAACTCGAGTAACTCAAGCATTTTCTTTCAATCTGATACATATATTATTAAACTAAAGAAAATTCTTGAAAAATATGATTTTGCAGCCGACGAGTGTCCCTGAACTTATTGAATATTTTTTCGCGATCTTTAAGGGCATGTGTGATACCACAGAAAAAACGAAGGATAAAGTTTACATCGATTTCAGGGTAAAGATTCGCTGCAACTAAAATTAACCTTGTCGAATAAACTTTACACTAAAAGAATATAATTTTGTGTTTTTAAACTGTCTCGGGAAGAAAAAGCGTCGTCTGCTATGCGGTTGACAACAGTGAGAAAAACAACAAAGTATGGATAAAGTGGGTCAGAATATCAGGACATAAAATTTTTAAAAACGTTGTACCTACTTCAATTTCATTAAAAAAATAATTTTATTTATCTCGGACTAATAAAAACATATTTTTCGTTACTGTTAATTAGGAACTTGACACCTGTAGAGGAGTCGCCATATTGTGAGATCCGTCGGTACTACAGTTTAACATGGCGGGTTGTTTGTATGTCAATTTATTGCTTTATTCACAGTCACCAAAAATACATTTTCACTCGTCCGCGGCAAGTCTAATAATTTTAAAAATAATAATTAAACAAGTAACATGTTTTTTTAACATCTGGTGTTCTAATTTGTAGCTCAATTTTACGACGGTTTTTATTCCATCATAGGATAAACTTTCGCCAAATAGCATGTAAACTTTAACCCCGGAAAATTTTATCTGCAACAAAATGTAATCATAGTTTTTTCTGTGACTTTACCATATAAGAGCAATTTAGTTTACCCAATTATACATTGATAATAATAAATATTTTTAGCGAATAAGAGTCAATAAACCTTCCTCTTATGTACACGAAGGTTTGTTGACTCTTATTAGCTAAAAATATTTATTGTTATGAATGTATAATTGGGTAAACTAAATTGCTCTTATGGTAAAGTATTACATGCCCTTAATGAAAATTAATATTATTGTCCTTAAGCAAACAATTTGAATCTTAAACATGTCTAAATAAAAATTTTTAAATATATTAAATTGAAAATGTTTCCAAACGAAAATTTTTATGATTAAATATTAAAAATTCCGGGCCAATGTCACATTGAATGTTATAAATATAATAAAATTAAATGATCTACTTTTTCCCGATAAAAATAGAATTGATTAAAGACAGTTGAAAATAATAAAAGCAATTCAAAATAATAAACTATAAATGGCTCATCAAATTAATCGACTTTAAAGAATGTTCAAAGAGATCAATAAGTTGAAATTCTATTATGAGATGATTATGGAAAAGTGAAAGAACTTAATTCTTTCTATACCTGGGATGGAAGCTAGGGAATAAGGAAGGAGAGGAGAAAGATAAGTTTATATAGGGGATTGAATGTCGAAATTACTCAATTAGCCGGTGGACGAATATTGCGCGTTTTACACGGGACGCAAATAAATACATAGGCGAGATGAAGAGGGAAGGAAAAATAGGCGAGAGATTCCGGGTGCATTGACGCGAGAACCGCCACAACAAAAGGGATGAGACATCCCTATTTATTGTTGTGCAGAATAATGCACAACAATGTGTGTAGGTCGTTTATATACATCTATATTTTCTTTTATTTGTGTGTATATATATATGTGTGTATGTGTGAACAGGCGAGTCTGCATAGTATGGTAAAGTACACTATATATAACTACATTAGGGGTCGTACTACGGGCTCTTCCCGTAGCACGCGCCAGCTGGCTCATTGTTAAATTACTGCCTCGTCGATATCTGCCAACCACCGACGTAGGAGCTCCATTTCCGGTTCGAATGATTCAGATTCCTTATTCTAATCTAAAGAATATTGATTTCAACCGCTTTTCTTAATGCTATCTATACAGTCACAACATTTCTCGCACAATCGGTTCAGATTTTATTAAAGTAAAATTTTTCTATGAGTTAAAGCTACTTTGCGAACGGTATTTATCTGATATTGACTCATTTTATTAATTTTAATTAAACATTTTGAACAATTTGGAAACAACGGACACTTCAAAGTATATTTTCAGGTACTTTAATGTATTTTGAATATTACAAATTTTTTGATATTGATTCAATTTAATCAATTTCGCAACAATCTAGAAATAATAAATCACCTGTTGATCGCTATTATTTCACAAATTTTCGGATATTTGTTGGCCAGAAATATGATATTGACTCATAGTGCATTATACCGTCGCCAGTTTGTCGGTATTAACTCCTTGAACTTGAATTTGAATTTGAAATAGAAAGGGGACCTGAACAGGTAGCTGAATGAAAAATGCGGAACGAAAATTGCTGGGTTAGTGTGTTGGCTACGCCAATGGGGGGATCATCCTCTAATGTATTTACACGGTGAAAGACAGCATTGGGACGGGGTTTGTCATTGGGGTGAGATCTGCTGTCACCCGAACGCCATGGCAATACGTGTTGTACAAGAATCACATTTGTATCTCCATTGTCATCCGAGCTAGGCGAGAGATTAAGCTAATTTCACACATGTCCGCCCGCTTTGCCCACTTCGACCGTTTTGCCCCATTCCCAATCGACTATTTGTCCGACCAATATTCGAGATAGGTATGTGTACACGAAACTACAGGCTGCGTCCAACCAAACATCATATCGGGAAAAGGGGAAAGCATCTGAATATTATAGATCGCAAGGGACATCTGCAATTTTATTTCTCGCTTGATATTACAGACATATATAATGTATATGTTTCAAAATAAGAATTTTAAGTTTTTGTTTGATCATGTCTATATATGTACTTAAAATTTTAGGAAGACTCTGAAATCCTTCAAAATGTAACGAATAAATATTTATTCTTGATAGTACAAGAACGAACGCGCGCTTTGCGCGTGCATTTACATTCTCTTTCAATGTTCTATAATTTATTATATTATATTTCTCTAATCTCTTAAAATCTATGATAAACTTCGTAAAAATCTCTAAAAATTGCAAAAAACCTTTGAAAACCTGCGAAATCGCTTAAAATTCATGAAAATGTCTAAAAATTCGTAGAAACCTTTTGAAATTCCATGACAATTTTATATCCCTTAAAAATAGTACATAGAAATCTTATTAAATTCCATGAAATCCTTTAAAATTCTCACAAACCCATTTAAATATCAGAAAAATCTCTCGAAATGAATTACAATTATTAGAAATCTTATAAAATTCCTTAAAATTTCAGTATAATATTTCAAATTCATTAAAACATCATAAAACTCTTACAAAGCTTTTAAAATTCCATAAAATTTCACAAAATATCTTAAAATCCCATAAAATTTTACAAAATCTTTTTTATTATCCTAAAAATCTCTTGAATTTCGTACAAATTACTTAAAAATTGTTAAAAATGCTCATAAAAACCTTCAAAATCATTAATCTCTTGAAATTCATGTTAAAATTAGTGAAAATCTTTAAAAATGTCTAGAAACCTCTTGAAATTCCTTCACATTTAGAATCCCTTAAAATCATTAGGAATTTTATCAACTTCCATGAAAGCATTTAAAATTTCACAAAATGTTTTAAAAATCAGAAAAATCTCTCGAAATACTTTTATGTAAATTATCAGAAATCTCATAAAACTCCATCAAACCAATAAAAATTCCACAACATCTTTTAGAAATCGAAAAATTTCTTGAAAACCTTCGAAATCTTTTAAAATTCATAAAAAGCTTTTGAAATTCCTCAATAAAACTCCCTATAAAGTTTTAAATTCCTTATTTAAAGCCCAGAAATACATATTTTAAAAGTCATAAAAGTACCTTGAAGTCTGATTAAAATCTGATCAAAGTCGTCAAAAATTCTAAAAATTCCCAAGAACTTCTTGAAATTCTTTAAAATTGTATGATAACATTTAAAATCCCATTATCTCCCATAAAATCTTTAAAAATTCCATAAAATTTCCTTAAAATTCCTAGATTTTCAATGTATTTCAAGTTTAGACTCGTGACAAAATGATTATTAACGAAAGCAAATTCAAAATTTCAAATTAAATTCACGTGTATAATTTACGATTCGGCAAGTATTGATTGTCGAAAATCACTATCGATACTTACACGACGAATCAGGAGTGCGGAATAGGCGTTACGATATTTCGACTTCGACTCAATCATCTTTTTAGAATAGATTATTAACATTTCTTCGTTGATACATAAACATTTTTATTGAATACTCGAAAATTCAAGCTTTTCGCGAAACTTGCGGATTGAACCTCTAATTTCCATTATTTTCTTCCGCAATTTGTAATATATCTCCTGTTCTTTCGTAAAATGCACATGTCAACTTAATTCTTCCAGGAGAAAGAAAAAAATAAAATAAAACTGTTATATCACCAGAGACATATTAATTTCTTAATGTCAAAATAGATGACTCTTTACTATTTTTTACTTATCAGTGCAAAATCGGAAACGAAACGGCCTTAAACAAAACTTGTGGATTATATTTCACTGCACTTTTTGCAGCTTTTCACCCTAGATATTAAACTCCTGCATAATGTATGAACATTTCTTAAACGCATGTGAATTATCGCGTTTCGAGTCGCGAAGAAATATCGAGCGTTTATGCTAATATTGCTAGCATACCATAGTATAATTAGCAGGTCAACTCAAAGTGTTGGCTCTGGAAAAGGATTCTGCGAAATGTGCTTCAAAGAGTTCAAGGTTGTACAAGCTTACATTTTCTGTAACTGAACTTCAGAAACAGAAAGTGTTAGTAATAGATTTTAAGTGCCTCAATTTTAGTTGTTACATTTGACCTTGGCAAAAGTTTCGGATAGAAGCTTTATCCGAATGAATTTGAGTCATTTCGAGCCAATCTGAAATCAATTGATTCATGCCATTGTGAGCTACACAATCCGAATCAATCCAAAAGACTTTTTTTTAATGCGTTATTACTTTTCAAATCGAGTATGAATCAATATGCCTGTAAACTGTAAAGTATAATCAGGAAAATTGCTATCTGCAAAAATAAATGCAAAAACTTTGTAAAATCTGCACCGATGCGTATATATGTGTTATATATATTTCACTGCATCTGTCGACACGCCCTTAACTGAATTTTTCTCGTTTTGACGTATGTGTGCCAATAACTTCATAGTCAATAATGACTATGAGCCCACTTATTGTTAGGCTTGTATGCACGTGTACATATAGCGAAGTCACATGCGCGAAACGATCGTGCGGAGAGAGACAATAACGAGGTGAATGAGGGATGTCTCACTTTCAGCTACTGCTGCAAGGGGGCCGCTAAATGTTTTATTACTTATATAATCATAACGCTATGAATGAATGGGGGAGGCCAAAGGGACATATAAAAACCCATACGTACCTTGCTAAAAATGGACACACGTTTTGTCTCATTTGTCAGATGAATTTATTCATATATATGTATTAGGGTGGTGCTTCTTTTTCGATTTTCGATTCTTCTTGGTCTCGCCCCCCTATTTTGTTATAATGACCCAGAAAATGATGTCCACCAAATTTTAGCGAAATCGGTTAATATTAATATGTGCCTCAAAGCACTCAAAGTTTCTTATGCAATTAACATGGGAAAAAGTACCGTCCAACATCAAATGCAGGTATTTTTTATTTTTTTGTTTATATTTTTATATTGTCATCTCTAGACTATGTTAAAAAAACACATCTACACGAAAACATTTTTTTTGCAAAATTACAAAATGGCGGACCCCTAAATTTAACCAAAATTACAATTTCCATTTTGTAAATCTTGCAAAAAAATTTTTTTGATTAGATGTGTTTTTTAACATAGTCTAGAGATGACAATATAAAAATATAAACAAAAAAATAAAAAAATATCTGTATTTGAAGTTGAGCCGTACTTTTCCCCATATTAATTGCATAAGAAATTTTGATTGCTTTGAGGCACCTGTTAATATTAACCGATTTCGCTAAAATTTGGTGGAGATCAATATTTTGGTCATTATAACAAGATAGGGGGGTGAGACCAAGAAGAATCGAAAATCGAAAAAATAAGGACCACCCTAATACGTTTAGGTCTAAAAATATGCGTAAGTAATTCATTCTTTGGTAATCAAATTATTTTCGAAATTGCAGGCTCAAATAATCATGCGACATTTGCGAGTATGATCCAATTTTAGAGATATATTCGCAGTGATGTTTTTGTTTTTTACTCTTTTCTTTTTTTAGTGTAAGTTTTCGAGTGTGGAAAACAGATTTGCGATTCTGCAATAAGACGTAATCGTGCGAGCCAATGACTCGAGAGCAAGTCGCGTGCCGTTGGTAACGCTGCAATATACCACGTGCTTATACGTATTCATATTATAATGTGACATTCTAGACGAGGTCAGATGCTGGTAACCATATGCCATTCTACTTCATGTTCGACATTATACTTCAGCATAAGTGAAATGTGAGAAGCAAGGATCCGCCCACAAGAGATCATCTCGTCTCCCATCGTAAGACGGGGGAGAGCCCCCCACCTTGGGCTGAGTCCTTTAATACCAGCGTTGATCAGCATTCATAAAGCTGGCAGACGAGTGTTGCATTATAATATATTGTCACTTATATTCGACTCAAGCAAACTATAAATCTGACAAAATTGTGTTTTGTAACACATTGCACACACTCTATCACCACATATTTCCCACACAACTCGCAACTCGAGTTAAAAGTCAATACATATGAAGATAATAATAAATTTTCAATCAGAAATTAGGAGAAAACAATTTCTGTTTGGTTTCCGTTGCCCTGCTTAGTAGTACACTATATATATACATCATATGTATACACGGAGAGAAATAGATATTAACTATTAATATCTAGATATTAAATCGTAATATATCTGCTTTTTAACTATGGGACGACTATCTAGATATTTAGATTTAATATCCGAGATATTAAGTTTCAATATCTAAGATATTAAAATTAGGAGGAGAAATTTAAAAACCTGTAATATCTTGGATATTAGAGTTTAATATCCTTGATGATGCATTCAAAAATCTCAGATATTATAAAATTATATGTCTAGAACACTACTGCTATAGGTTAGGATCATAGTTACTAGGATTTATTTATTATTATTTTATATATTAAATAATTAATAATAATGTAAATAATAATATTATATATTAAATATTTATTTTGGTAGACATTACATGAATAGATCATTTAAAATGACTAATTCAGATTAAGAGCAAATCTATTTGCTTAAAAAACTGATTTCTTTTGGTTTGAATTACTTCGCCCGGGTAGAAATTTTGCTGTGGCCCCGACCGGGCCCATATCGAGTCCAGATCGGGAAATTTCAAACCGGGAATGAAACACACGGACCGACCGGGCCCAGATCTGAAATACCGAATTCCGGTCGGGCCGTGTGTTTCATCACCGGTCTGGGCCAGGTTTGGAAATTTCTGCACGGGCGTAAGCGAAAAAATGTTCACCGAATGATGAGAAGATCAGGATATATATGTTAAATAAAAATTCACAGCTAAAAACACACTAAATGCGATCAATGATCGAATCCGTCGAAATTCGAGGCTTCAATCAATAGTTTTCATCCAAAGTGATCGAAAGTATAAAACAAAAAGTGTCGAGATTGCACGCGCAGTGCGTGCGTACGCAAATGTTTTATATCTGAGATATTAAACTTTAATGTCTCAGATTTTAAATTTTAATATCTTAATTTATTAGAACATTAATATCTTCTGTTATTAAAACGTAATAATATCTCTAAAAAGTCGATATATTACTCTATAATATCTAGATATTATGTGATAATATTCAGATTTTTAATATTCAGTTCTTAATATCCAGTTTTCTCCGTGTAAGGATCGAAAAGAGGATCGAGTCGTAGGTAGGGATGTTCGATTCTCTCAGAAGAATCGATTCACTTAAAAATTGGACTGAAAAGAATCGATTTTTTAATTCCGATTTTTTTGCAATAATCTAACTACAATAAATTAATGCTTAAAAATAACTGTTTCTAAAGACGCATTTATGACTATCAATTTTTCTAACATTTCAGCAAACTTAAAACGTTCAGGAAATGCTGAAATTTACTAATTCTAAAAAATTTTAACATGGGAATGTAACACGAGATATTTTCACCTGATGAGGAGATCCGACAGATCTCGAAATATTTTTTTAAATGATTTTTTAAATATATATTAGAACGTACATATTATAAAGATATAGACAGTGCGAGAGGTTTTAAAAGAAAAGAAAAAAACAAATAATAATTTTTTTTTTTAATCGATTTTTCGATTCTCAGGGTAAAGACCCGATTCTCTTAAAAATCGAATAGCAAAGAATCGGGTGAAAAAATCGATCTTTTGGAGAATCGAATCGGAATCGAACATCCCTAGTCGTAGGTTGACAGAAATCGAAACGACCACCGTGTGAAGTGGATGATTTATAGGAAATGGAGCTTGCCGGAGTGTCTAGCTAAGTCTTGGAAAGCAGGCGTGAAATTAAGCTCCAAGATTTAGGACAAAGGAGATGCAGAAAAAACACTGGATGACCTTTTTTTCGTACACGCCTCCTCAGTGACACAGTAGCCTGTGCCCGACTATTTTATGGTGTAACCTGAGATCACGTGATAAACGAAGGTTTGAGAGGATGACGATCAAAGGGTTCGTTATAAATACCGACTCTATAGTGTGAAAACTCACTTCGAGATCAAAGATTGATATATGTATATGAGATTTTAAATTACTCTCCGCAGAAGGAAAATATATTATACTAAAACAGAATATTCTTCCACCAACGCATTATAGGATCAGTAAAATTTCATTCTCGATTTTATTACTTTTCAAAGAACCACTTACACTTTCCCTATGACCATTTTTCTCTCCTTTCCCTGAACGAAAGCTGATGGTATTTAAAAAAAGTTTTCGATGAATTTTTTAAGTACCAACATTATTTTGAAGTATGTATGACTTTATTGTGAAATAACTTAATTAATTGCAAGAATATAATTGCGTAGTACGAAATAATTAGAATAAAAAAATGAAGATCAGATATTTAGATTATTCGTCCTATTTTCTGAAACGTTTCCTCCTCTTATCAGTCTGATACTATGTTTACAGTCCATCAGCACTTGCAAAACTTAATCAGACTGTTCCTGCGTCTATCGAGATGATATGTAATACTATCATCAAAAATAATTCGCGACTTTCTCACGCTTCGCGAATTTATATAATAAGTGAAGGAACTACTATGATTAGAAATAAACAGAATGAAAGGAAAAAGTGAAAAAGCGTGTGATTTTGTGAAGGATGCAGGGGAAATACAATCGGCAAATGGTAGATAGTGGCGTGATCAGACGGTGGTACGTCACTTCCGACACTGCTGGGCGATAGGCTGACGCATAATTTCCGGTCCAAGGTGAAGGATCCATCGATCAAACAAAGAGGTTTCTTCAAGAGATAGGATGCGTGTGGCTAATTTTGCCTCCTGTTTTTGGGACCGAGTTATAGACTTAATTATAAATTGTACACTGTTCAAAATGTTTGTGATTTTACAACACATTACAATACAAATTTTAATGTAATATTACAATACATGTATTGTGATATTACAATAGATTCTCCTTTAAATACATTTTAAACATTGCAAGCATTATGGACGAAGTAATCTAAATTAAGAAAACCACAATATACAGTTGTCATAATACAGTTCAGCTATAAGTCATAGTTAATTCTTCATTAGTGTACTTTTGGACGTTAGGGCCACTGATTTTTGGATTTTTAATAATAATGTAATGCAAACCATATTACATGAAACACTCGATTTCTCACAATTCAGAGTTCACAACCACTGATCTATATAATAACTGGATAGCGGATGCCGTGTAAAAGTGTCGTGACTAATTGAACGCCATTTTGTTTTGGAATTTTGTGCACTTCGGGAAACTTCGTGGCTTGTTTCGGCAACATTCGGTTCGATATTCGAGAATCAATGTAACTTTCGTAATTTAAATTTTAGCGCGAAGAACCGAATGTTGCCGAAACAAGCCACGAAGTTTCCCGAAGTGCACAAATTTCCAAAAGAAAATGGCGTTCTACAAGTCACAAAAATTGTGTTCCATGCGCTATCCAGTTATTATAGAGATCAGTGTTCACAACATTGTATTGCAAAATCACAATACGTATTGGTAATAAACTTCCAATACATTTGTTGTGAAATCACAACAGAAATTTCTAACAGTGTATATACTTGAATCCAGCAGCAAAAAAAGATACGACACCAAATAAAATTTCCATTAGGTAATACCGAAGTTTCGGTACTTGAAAATATTTCGAGTAGTCATATATACATGTACCCCTTTTAGGTATTTCAAAGTATTTATATAACTTCAGGCACTTCAAAGTACTTTATGTATAATTTGAAATGACATAAAATACGTGTCTTGGAACTTGAATGTATTATATAATACGGATCTTCTTATCATCATATTTATATAGTTATTACAGTGACGTTTATGATTGGCAAAAATTTATTTCCGGTTTTAGAATTTATCTTTTGCTACTGGTCTGTTTTCTATATTATAGACGTAAAAAATTCTGCGAGTCACACTAGCTTATCAAATTGCAGAAGCGTGAGAACATAACTTTGATTGTGGCTCAAGCGCCGTCATATCTCGTTACTCATTAGCGACGACAATAATATCTTCTTAATACCTCACTCTGAGATACAGATTCCTACAATTAATGTTGGAGGTCTCGGGTTCAATAATATACAAGTAATCTAAATACATATCGTTGTTATCTTTGGGTGTGACGATGTGACATCCTCCAGTTATTTTATAAACAAATTTTGATCTGAGTTAAGTTGACGCAGATCATAAACCATTTCCGACTTCATCATGGAAAAATTGTCCCAGTAAGATAAACTTAAAGTGTATGAATTATTTTTTATTCCGCTCACTCTATTTTTTATACCTATTTACTTTTCCAAATAACCAGCATTTGCCATTTTTTATATTTTTTCTAATCTTCATTTTCTCGAATTGTCAGTTTTCATCATATTTATAAATTAATTTTTCCGAATTATCATTTGCCTTTATTATTCTATTCACCCGAATTTTCCTGAATTATATATATATATATATATATATATATATAT